>JALPQI010008620.1:0-54806 GCA_025490895.1 Thaumatotibia leucotreta
TACAAACATAAAAAAAGGAAAACAAAAACCTAAACAAAAATAAATACATAACATTAAAACTTATGAATTAAGTTAACCTATAGTTTATTTGCGCAAGAGTCATGTGTCGTGGTATAGGAATTGGCGCTGACCTCAGCATACGTGCTGTAGACTCGAGAGTCCACAGCGCTGATCTTCCGTCAGAACCACTAAATCTACACTAGTGCAAAGACGACTAGTGCAGCGCAAGTCTATGTATATCCATCCGTACTAACGCAGAAATATAAATAAACGTGTTGAAAATTGTACATAAATAGAAAAAGGAAAGATTGTGTAAATGAGTTATTGTGCTATATTTATAATTATAAGTAAGTGTGTATGTGTATTATTATTGTATTGAGTGGTTAAAAAGATAAGAAATAGATATAAAGTATGTGTGATTGTTATTTATGTGGCTGGCGCATAATAAGACTACGATCACTCGTGTGATCTTATTATGAAACTGAAGCACATAATTCTTAGGAACAGAAAGTCACCTATCGGCTTGTATTTGTTCAACAAGAAAATTAGGGTTCTAGAGCCCTTAACGTTCGTATGTCCACAGGAAAAATTGTAACCTAACTCGTACAAAAAAATCTATATCATTCACACGTAACAATGTACCGAGGAGAAGTTTCATAAGTTGCGAAACTTTTATAGAGAATGTTCTCGGCAATTTTAATTTTACAAGCAATCTAATCACGGCAAAACCGTTATATACTCGTATACATGCCTTTGAAGGTATAGTCTATGCCTTGTTTACTCAATTGTGTAATACAATTTTCTTCGTAGCACTTTTTTATAAGTTCTCATGGAAACATTCTCAATGAGACCTTACCTTTAAATTCTCATGAAAATTCTAGGAAATTTCCAGGTATATTCCCGCAATTTTGAAAATGTTCTGCAACTTTTACATTGCTATTCTCACGTTATTCAAAATCTGACTACTGTTTTAGAAAAGGTATTTATAACTCGCCCTTATCAAGCACATAAAGAAGTGATCAAACATCCCTGAAAGCGACAGTTCGTTTGCCTGCCACTGCATTCGACAGTTTTTTTTCTTCTGCTACTAGACCACGGCTGACCCAAATCAGCCACACGCATCGGCCGGCGCCATCCCGCTAGACAAAGCCCAGCTTATCTGCTTAATCCCTATTTACACAATTTAATCTCCGCGCCCTCTAACGGGACCATTCATACAACCGAGCTGTGAATTTAAACCTTAAAACGAGCCTAAATAGAGATTAGCGTGTCGACGATAAAACACCCTCCGCCATTACGATGTTTGACTTGACAAATTGAGTTTTGACAGGGCGGGAAAATTCCCGCCAACCGTTTTGTCAGGACGTTATAATTGGGGATAATTTTAATTGATTTAACTTTGTTATCTTTCGATTCGGCTGGTGCTTTGTTAATTTTATTAATTGTCGGTTGTTGTTTTAGTTTAATAAAGAAAATGATACCTATTTGGAATTTTCTTAATAAATTATACATTTTGTAGGTTAATCTCATAACTGGCCCAACCCAACATACACATTCTGTGTCAAATTACCTTGTCCTGAAGCGTGACAAATAATATTCGTCAGTAGAAAAAATAGCGTCTATTTACCTATAAAATAGCTTTGAAGACCGCCATTTATTCGATTTACTAGACCATATTATTATCATAGTTAGCTACGTATAGTTTAGTTCATTGCCTGCCTTTTTAAAAGGGTAAGTTGTAAACCTGCTTACTAAATATAATTTTACCAAGATTTTATTTCTCAAAAAGAACACAATCGCTGAATAAGTACCTAATTGATTTTAACGTTTTAATTTTGACTAGTCTTTTAATGATAAAAATGTTGACTGTATTGTGTTATACTAAGAAATAGATCTTATACAAAGCGTGACAAAATTCTACGCCAAGTATCATGTCATACCTACTTCCCTAGGGCTAAAAATAAAGAAACGGCAGTAAACATTAAATAATTTAGTAATCTAGTATAATTAATCACTTACTTAGCCGTCTCAGCATCGATATGGTACAAGAGGCCCCGCGGCAGGTCGTGCCCGAACCACACGGGGTCCTGCATGCTCTAGGCCTCTAGGCCCCTAGGCCTCTAGCCCGACGGTCCGCGAGCGTCGCTCAGCGTCTGGCGAATAGGACATAGCTTGCATACGACTAATACCTCATTTTGAAGAATTTCAATGGGACATAATTATGGAATTGAATTGTGAATTGAAAAATTATTTGATTTTGAATATTCTGCAGTCCTTTGCCAGACGCTGAAGGAGTTTTAATGCACACTTACGAAAATAACACGAGAATACGTTTAAATCTTAGAAAAAGATTGATATTGTGAATTTATTATGAAACGAGTTTTATAATTGGAGTCCTAGAGATTGGCATAGCTGTAGCTGTATTGGAATCATACTCGTAACTTAAAATTTGAAAGGTAATTTACTAAAATCATGAAATTTCATGAAACAACTGAGGCAGCTATGGCAGCTTTACCGACGCGGTGTTAATACCAATAACCATCATAAAAGTGTAAGTTCAATTACCTATGAATAATTATCGGCTCCTTTGTATAAAATTGAAATTTGTGGATGACTATAATATTGAATATTCCTTAAATTAGCAGATATCAGTAGACAAAAATATTAACACTGAGAAATGTGATCGCTCACCACTCGATTTTGTACCGAATTCATGGAGTGAACTTAAACTTTTGACCGGTATCGGTAGTGTATACCTAATCGTTATGTAAATAGATATAATTTGAATTATGTTAACTTTATTATCCATTCATTTATTAGTTTAGCCTATGTAATTTGAAATTATAAATATCATAATAAATACTGGAATCGAGATACCTACGTACAACTACCTAAAACTACCTAGGTACACACTCGTTCAATGAATACGGGTCAGGTGTTTTTTTCATAGAAAATAATGCAAACATGCATAATTCAAATATCTTTCAAAATATTTATAGTGTAGGTAAAATCTATTGGAATTTCCCTAAATTTATAAATAAATCCAAAAAAACTTCAAAATTGTCGTTACGTCGGTCTGTAGAGACAAAGACCTACATTAGGTCTCTTAAGAAAACCACCTAAAAATGTATGGTAACACGAGTTTTTTAATCATGAGTTGCTATTTATTATGTCTACGGAGTTCCGTGTTTTTCGGATCGGGTGAAAACTTTAGGGAAATTCCAATATAATCTGATGTTAAAAATGGTTCCAACTTGTATTATAAATATTTATTTTAAATATTTGTAATCGGCATGTTTCCAGTATTTTCTATGAAAAAATCCACCTGACCCGTATTCATTGATCGTGTAGTTCCAGTTAGATATCGGAAATAGATGTTTTAAATTTGTTAATAAAGGTCAGGTTCATGTTATCGTTATGTCAATTAAATGTCTTTTTGTAAAGGTAGTCCTACGTAATTGACGGCATCATATAAAAATAAATAATTTACTAGATTGTGACCTAAGTAGAAATAAGTTCACTGAAATGTTTTATGTTTTCTTCTATTAAAAAAAATTACTTGTTAAATGTGTATTTCATTAGTTTTTTTTAATTGTAGGTGTAGCTAGGTACCGCATATCTATGTAAACATAATCTAGTAAACTAACCTATGCAAATAAGTACAACGACTTAGAATAGGTATGTATAATAGATACATTTTCACCAAAAAAATCAGCACTTCATAACAATTTTTCGGAACTTCGAGAATTATCATCATATTTAAGTACACAAATAAAAAAATATTCATAGGTGTGACTCCGCAGCTCTTGTGGGCAAAACAAACACTCTTGCGCATGTAATTTAATTTGAAAAGCTGTCAACGGCGTTGCGTCATACATACAGCTCCTACGTACGTGTACCTACATAATATTAGCAATGTCAATAAGGATACCCGTATAATTTTGTATGATGGAATAGGTTTTTAATAATAATTCTCACTTTTACGTGTACAAAATCCGTATAATATTTTATTACATAGGTACCTATACGAAACGTAGAAAATTTTAAATTATTATGATATTTAAAATATTTCACCTTTAGTTAAGTATGTACCTACCTATAGATTATTGGTTTTAGGTTTTGTATTGTGGTTTTACTGTATAAATCAATATTGATATATCCTCATTATTATTTAAGTGTACCTACTTGTATCTGATGGGATGGGTACCTATCTACACATCTTATAATAATTAGGTGTAAGGTGTAACTGTTCGATTAATAGAAAATAGTTAAATTTTAGTTCTGTTGTATGTAATTAATTATCTGTCCTATAAAAAAGTAAATATTTGAAATTATAAAGTTATTTTAAGCACCTATAATTTTGTATGATGAAATAGACTCCTAATAATAATGTTTACTTTCAATGAATTCAAAATAGCTTAGTGGTAGTAATAAAGATCATTTTTTCTAACAAAGGTTCCTTTAATACAGAATTAGATTCAACGATTTAAATATAAGATATTTGACATTTATTTCAATAAGTGCTAGTTGGGCATTTTCGCGAGAAGAGATCCAAAAAAAAATTTTTTTAAGGTAGGTAAATTTAATGTTTTTCCTACTCAGAATAACGAGTTCTTTCAATCTAAGAGAAAAAAAGTCCAAGAAAAAAATGGTCCCACATTTTTCATACATTTTACATGCTCTCCACCAGGGATCGGATACCGGTTTTTTCTCCATACAAAAGAACGGTTCGAATTCCGTTCTTTTTCGTTCTTCTGTTTATAATTTTTTTGTTAATGGAGTAATTGAAAAATATGATGTTTATAATTACATAAAATGTTGAATACTACATAAAGAGCGTAAAACATTTTAAAATATTGAGCTATATCAAGGTTTTTCTAAAAAACCGGTTCCGATCCCTGCTCTCCACTTTGTAACCGCTGTACAAAATGTTTGAAAAACGGTTACGTAATAGAAATAACAATTTGGGACACTTTTTTTCTTCTAGTAGGATCGAATCGCTCGTGATTCTGAGCAGGAAAAACATAAAATTTACCTGTTTCAGAAAAATAAGTTTTTGGATCTCTTCTCGCGAAAATGCCCAGTTGAGAACGAATATTTCACGACGAATAAAAATATTGACCGAAATAACCAATTATTACTATATTATTTGTCATAACATAATATACCTACCTACTCGGAGAATCACTTATCGCACAAAATGAAATATATTTTTGAAAGTGAAGTCAGGGCAAATTAAAATGTATCTAAAGCAAGTAAGATAAATGATAATACATATTAGAGGTAGCCATTTCATCTGAGATTGTATTAAATATCATTTATTAACGTAGGTAGGTATCTAAGTATATATTCGTGTGCCGCAAAGTTTGCATGAGCTTAATAAATCTGATACTAGGTAGGTTTGTAAATTATTTATTGGTAATTGATAAACTTTTTAAGTTATAAATACTTTAGAAAAAAGGTATTTCCTAGATCACACCGGTTTCTTATTAGATTTAAGAATAAATCAATAGCTATAATGGAAGCTCTATTGTGAGACGGAAGGTTGACACTACTACCTACAAACATGCTACCTACCTACAACCTACCTATCTATACATATATTTTGTAGGTAGGTACTGTTTTGTATATCATTAATTTATAGCAAAAATAATGTTACTTATTTTTTTAACTTACCTATTATAAAAACACACTGTATCAATGGAACTGCAACTGTTTGTTTCTTTTGGCGCACACCTTTCAATAAATTGATCGAACTAAAACTTTTAAATTGCATTTGAGTATTCGCTTCTTAACATTATTATGAATATAAATTTTTTAATGAGGGTATTTAATTATTACTATTTTTAATTTAGATTATTTAGCAGCTAATATTTTGGGCACTGTTGCAAATGCCGTGCCATTCACGTACGTAGTAACTGAATGCATTTTAATAACACTTTAATTTTTGTCAAAAATTCAAAACGCGGCACACTAGTAGGTGTAGGTAAGTACGTCACGGATCACTGTTGGAGTACCGCAAGGTTCAATTCATGGACCACTTCTTTATCAGCAACACGATCACCACTTAAACCGCAATAAGTGTCATTGAAATAATTGTATAACTGAAGCACAAGCTAAGGCTAAGTACCTACCTAGCACTCACGCATGGTAGGCGTCGGCGCACATCACTCGCCACTTGACCGGCGATCACAACATAACATACCTGCACAAACAAACGTCACCGAACTATATCCTTCGGCGGCGACCGCCGCTCGAGCACTCTCGGGACCTTCGCCACTCGAAAAATCAGCGGGCGCCCCCCCACCCCTCGATCGATCGACGCACCTGTACGGCGACGGCGGGTTATTCGCCAGCTCCAGCTTGCGATACTCCTCGATGGGCGACAGGATATCGGTGACGGAGAAAGGCGTGCTGTGCTGCAGTTGCAGCTGCGACAGGTTCTGCTGCAGCAGCGCAGACTTGGGCGATAAGCTCATCGCCAGCTCGGCGGCGCTCAGTTCCGGCAGCGCCTCCGCCGGACACGGCGAGTAGCCGCCGCCCTCCGCGGACATCCGACCGGCCACACTCGACGCCACTCGACGGCTCAGCCTCTAGTGGCTCTCGGGGCGAGAGTGGCGGCCGGAGCCCCCGGCGGCGCGGGCCCGACGAGGCCCCGCCCCGCGGTGGGCGGCGGCGCGCGATTGGCGGGGCCGGAGCCCCGGCGCCCCGGAGGCCGGCGGCTCCTGCCCGGCTCACTCGTGCACGGACCGTCCTAATGAAACAATTCGTTCGATATTACATTGTCTATGTATCGCTGCCATGGAGTTTGTTCTGGTTAATTACGGGTCGCTGTTAGTCTGTGTTTGGCACTTTTTCTATTCACATTCATAGGTACGTATTACTCTATGTGTGTATCACTGTTGTATGTTCTAATACCAACTTTTGTCAAAGTAAACTCCTATAAAATATATAAATAAATGTAGGTATTTGTAATAATAAGTAATGTAATAATCTCTGTATAGTTACTGTGGTACAATAATTGTATTTATTTTGCGTAACTAACTGACTGTTTTGAGAATTTAGGATGACTCACTCTAGACTATACCGGGCTTCTGTTTCCTATGGAAAGCATGTAATCAGACGGAAGTTAGATATTATAGAAAATGAAATATTCCATTAAATATTAAGTATACCAAAATGCGGCGTTATATTATTCAAAATAAGTAATCACGATGTGTTTTGTAGAGTATCTAGTGTGCTCAATACGGATAAACTAAAGAATGACGACTATATGTTAAATGGTAGAGAATGTCATAAGGCATTAAGTCTGTCATTTGTACTTTTTTCATTAATTGTGCAATTAAACTTAAATAAATAAATAAAATGACCTCCGGTTAAAATGTTGATCATTAAGGGCAGTACAATTATCACACATTACACACAATGTTTGTTTTTCATATGAGAGGACAATTATCAAAGTTTTTATAGGTACATAATAGAACAACGTTGTTTTTAAATAATATTGATTCAAATGTCTTCGTCACATCGACTTTCATAAGACTTTATAACCTATACCTATGTATGGTGTGTCTAAAATTGCCTAATGAATGTTAATTTTACCAATATTTTTGCACATTTATAAAGTATTTCATTATTTCAATCTTCCTTTATTATCTAGTTTTAATTCTAATTAACGCGTCTCTTCTTTTTCGAGTGGATTTTCAGTTCTAATTCTAATTGACGCGTCGCTTTCTTCAGTGGCAAAATAATGACGCGTTAATTAGAAGTAGACCTTATATCTCGGCTGGAGAATTATTTATTATAATTTCTTATTAGATGTAGAACTTTCGTTTAAGCGAAGATACCTAGGTACAATTAAATTCTTATGTTGTCTATCTACAGAGTTAAAAAGTTATATGATTATTAACAAATGCTAGGTAGTAGGTACAATAAGTTAAGCTAGTAGTACTACTTATTTTAAACCTACTTATTTTTAAGCGAGGACTACATTGATTTTAACGATTATATCGATCGTACATTGATTTTAACTTTCACGATTATCACTCATAATTTTAATCTCAAACGGCTTAGATAATCGCGTAAACATACTTTGAATATTATCATAACGTTTCGGACATGACGTTACACTCGTGGTCGCAGGTAGGCGATTAAGTCCCGTTAGTCGTCCAAATGAAATAAAATTATATCAAACGTTTTTAAAAGATTTATTTGTTTTGGTGATTTTTCTCGTTTTGTTTTTGTGTATTGCTTAACAAAAATTTTCAACTTACATAAAGTTTTATATACTTAGATATACTCGTATACAGCGGCAATACGTAATTGTTGTAAGATTATTCCTAAGCTCTGAAATGGAATTCGAGATCAAAAATGTAAACAATCTATGACAATGACATGACATTACAAAGTCAATGTTAAAGTGACATTCCAGGGGTATAAAACGTTTTATATCGAATGTAGTTTTTAACACCTTTGTAAATTAACGTCGCATTTTGAGAATGGTTTTTTATTTTATTTTATTTAACACTTCACTTACAACTATCCTTACAGGTAATAAACCTAAGACAATGTTTTATTTGTAGATGTAGATACGCGAAAGTGAAAGTATGTTCGATACACAAAGTATCACAATCGTTAACATATTTTTGGATATGACAATAAAAAACATACATCTGAGTGTCGACGGTTCCTGATTACGAAAATAAAACCTAGAAAATTTGCTAGAATGATGTAAATAATCAACATAATCAATGTTTGAAAACGAATGTCGTGTTACTTTAATCTTTAGAATAGCCGGGGAACGAATTTCAGTCTACATCTTAGTTACGATCGAATCCATTTCGATTAAAATATGAAAATTTATATTTGTAGGTAAAAATACTAAGATCTGTATACTTTGTAATGCTAAATTTTAGGAGTAAAAATTCATAAAACAGTCATTTGGTGCACCCTCTTATTTAGATTTTTGAAGTACATAGTTATAAATGCGAACCCTCTTAAATGGTTCTTAGTGTAGTTACCGTATTAAATTACGAATAAACTAGTTATTGTTATAACTGCGAACCAAATGTTTAAGATTTCTTATCATTGCCAGTAGTATAAATTAAACACCTTACATTTTATTAAAAGTAGCGAAATATATCATAAATTTTTTTTTATATTTCGCTTAATGTTTTGTATTAAAACTTTGTAAAATATTTAAAATTCTGCGTACCGTCAGTGACGGAAAATACGCATTTTTTATAAGTATTTGAATGATTTTAGATTACCCCCCTCTCGTGATTATTTTTTTGTGGTGGTATCCCATTTGTTTACATTTTTGATCTCCAATTCGATTTCACACCTTAATAGTATTTTTAATGTAGGCGTAATTCTATAACTAGGTAGGTACCAATGGATACTAAATAATCAAATTTAATTTAATTTTACCTACGTTAGACTGAGAAGACTACGTGCGACCGCGGGTGTAACGTCACGCCCAAAATTTCCGCGATTAATTCCCGTTTATTGGTTTTAAAATATATGAGTGATAATCGTGAAAGTTTAAATCAATATACTAAGTCATAAAGTTGTCGCAACTCGTTCTTCCGTCGAGGTAGGCGTATTAACTACGTAGGTAATAAGTAGGTAATCGCGGGGCGACAATGATTGCATTATAATAATAATATCAGACTAATTCCAGCCCACATAGGTATTATAAAACAAATTAACATTACAATTTAAAATAAAATATGAAAATTCTAATATTACTAATTTATTACTTATGGAATTAAATATTTTCTACAACTTGTACAATAAAATAATAAATAAATAATGAAAGAAGATACCTATATTAATGATTTGAACAACTTGTGTAGGTATATGAATAGTATGAAGAACTGCACAGTATTAGAAGAGTTAGTTAATGCCGATCTATGATGTATTAGGTACAATCAAGTCTAAACAAATGTGTCGAAAGAATTCTCTTATAAATATGTTCTTACTAGTTACGTACCGTATATACTGGGAGATATTAAACATTTTTATATACCTACACCTTATTTTGCCTTTTGCTTGTACATATCGTCGGTTGTAATATGAATTAATGTAACCACCAAAATGACGAAATTGAGTTAAGTATACCGTTCGACTGCAAATTTCCTGCTCTATCGAACGGTGTATATAAAATGTTGATATCCAGGAAAAAATGTCGAATACGTTAACAAAAACTTTGCCATTTTATTAGGTTTCTACGTTTTTTATTAACGTATGTAAAGGTTTCAAAAAAACATTGACAATATTTTAACGTAAGTACGAATTCGTAAGTACAAAATATGTCCTTCCTAATGTACTCACCATATTTTTATAAATGCCAATGCTATAAGCGCCATTTGTATTGTATGGCTCATAAGCAATTCGGTTTCAATTTGTGAGTTACACTAAATTACGAAATCCACTTTTGATGATTTTTATTAAATTGTTAACGTATCTCCAAATTTTTCTAAAAATATTTAACGTAAGCACCAGCCATTTCCTGAACTACAACTGTGGTCGTAGTTAGTAACTGTGTGTCAAATAGACCTCTCAAAAATAAAACAAACAAGACAAACATCATTTCAATAGCATAATTAACTAAAAAGATACAACCTACTTTATAAATGTCAAATTCGTTTTTGGGCTCTCCTGAAAAATCGTCATTTGGTGGTTACATTAATTCATATTACAACTGATTATATAGTTTGTCTTTAAAGATTCGATTTGCTTTGTGTCAACTACATATTAGGATTTTATTGTGATAGTTTTATATTACCTACCTTTCTAGTCATCCATGCTGTTTTTATTTAATTGTAAGAAGGAATTGTTACTGGTACCTTTTATTTATTTTGTGTATTATACACAAAATACCTACTGTATTTTATATTGTGTGTATAATTTACAGTTCATTCATGGTTCCAGGCGTTAGACGTTCGTTATACAATACATGCGGTCAGTATTCATTCATACAACAAATGAAATAAAAACTTTCAAAATGAACTACAAGTAGATATAACTAACTTCAGTAATTTATACCTAAATATAAACTAACTTAAAAAAATATATCTGGCTAAGGTGTACCTGCTGTATTCGTTTTTAAAATTATAATATCAGTACATAGGTAACTGATTATGAAGTAGAAGAATAGTACATTGTGTATCAAGGGAGGTAAGTACGGAATCACTAACGAGAGTGTTAGAAGCCCAACGCCGTGAGGTGAGGCGGGGGGCTTTTATGACTTGAGTTAGTATTCCGCTTACCCACCGTGATGCACACAATGTTTTGTTATATATTTCTATATAACAAAACGATATAGTTTCTGCGATATAGTTTCTGATTGTGTATTTGTGAGTGGATTTCACTATTGGGACGACCAAAAATATTTTTCATCACATTTGCTGTCTAAGCGCACCATTGCTTGCGTGCGTAGCGGGAGTAATAGAAAAATGAAATTCCCTAGGGAGTAATACAAAATGTCAGTACGTCATTTAATAATATTATGTCTTAAAACTTATTTTTTTGTCGGCAAGTGTGATGAAAATCATAATAATACTAACTCGAGTCATAAAAGCCCTCCGCCTATTGGCGGAAAGAATGAAGTTATCCTTGATTGTTACAGCACAGCAATTTTTTTTTCTGACCAGCAATGTTGCAACGCTATCAAATCTGATCAAAACAATTATAACGCATTTAAATAAACTTACCTAAGAATCCTAAGATGTTGTGACCTGTTTTAACAAACTTAACAAATAACAGTGTTATTCAAATGATTTAAAACGGGGCATTTCACATGTAAAGGGTTATTGAGCACCCGATATTAATTAACTCGTAGAATGTCAATTACTCCGTTAAGATGACATTTGGACCAGTGCCGTAAAATCGGGTGCTCAATAATCCAAATTTACATGGTAAATACCCTGTTTATGTTAGCCATGTTAGCTTAAATCTTAAATAACAGTGTGTAAATAATTCATGTGTCTATAGATAGTTGTGTCAACTAATACATCATCATCATCACATCAGCCGAAAGACGTCCACTGCTGAACATAGGCCTCCCCCAAAGATTGCCACAATGACCGGTCCTGCGCCACCCGCATCCAGCGGACTCCCGCGACCTTCACCAGATCATCGGTCCACCTTGTGGGGGGCCTACCCACGCTACGTCTTCCGGTACGTGGCCGCCACTCAAGAACCTTCCCGCCCCAACGGCCATCGGTTCTACGCGCAATGTGCCCCGCCACTGCCACTTCAGTTTAGCGATTCGGAGAGCTATTTCGGTTACTTTGGTTCTGCTGCGGATGGTCTCATTTTTAATCCGATCACGCAGATCACTAATACATGTCTCAAATTAATTCGATTTAACTAAAATGAAATTGTTATTAAATGCATGGAGGCAAAACCATTGGAGGTAGATAACAGAATATACTTACACATACATGAGCATCGTTTAACAGAATGGAGGCTGGCTTCGGGGCCTCCATTTCTGACACGAGAAGTCGCTTCGTCACGGCAGCAGTTCGGGCTTCAAGATCTCGGAGTAGGCCTGGCCGAGGTACAGTCAAATGCAAAAATAAGTATAGAAACAATCCGTTCATAAATATGTTACGACTTTCTTATTACACAGAATTAGAGTGCACTGGGACATATTTTTGAACATTTTTGTGTATACCTTATTTTGTCTTTGACTGTACTACCGCGAACACCGAAATTAGTAAATTTCGAGGAAGTCGCCATTAGACTGACAAAGAAAAATCCCTGTAATTTGCGGATTTCGTAGTTCGCGTTAGGGCCGCTGTTTCGATGACGTAGCTCCACCGATTCCTACGGCGTCTGAAGGTGTGTTTACACCAAACGAGCGAATGCTCATTCTATCCCCCACCCTATGAAATCAACGAATTTATAAAATATAAATATCTTTGGACATCTTACACAAATCGACCTAGTCCCACGGTAAGCACAATTAAGGCTCGTGTTGTGGGTACCAAGCGATTATATATACATATTATAGATACATATAGATACTTAAATACATACACAGCCATGATCAAGGAACAAATATTTGCGATAAATAAATACACAAATAATGCATTCGCCGGGATTCGAACCCGGAACCTCCTGCTTCGTATGCAGGATCACTACCAAATAGGCTACGGAGGCTAATTTCCACGAGTTACGTTTTGTATAGCGAACGAATTTCGTAGAGTGGGGTTAGAATGAGCATTCGCTCGTGTGGTGTAAATCCACCTTTATAGGACGGGCCAGTGTGATGATAAGCACACTGCTTCTATCCATTCTGCTCGTACTCGCATGTTAGTGTGAGCAAGCCAGATAGAAAGTTACACTGAAAAAAATATTTAACTGAACTACTTTGGCTATTTCATCATTAACCATAATTCGGTATGGGGTTACTAAAGTTAATTTCTATTAACAAACAGGTTTGCGTATTAAAAACCAAACGGATAATGTTATTCTAAGTTGGGCTATTCGTAAATAAATGCTTGTACACGTCTTACATTAAAACAGTAAACAAATTCAAGTGTTCACATGTAAATAAACCGCTTGGTCTAATTTAAGAGTAAGCATTGACAATATGCAACAAAAACCAAGTCCTAGCTTCTAACAAAGACGATGTTATTATCCATAACATAAAATTGTTTAGATTTAACTCAACAATGATTTGCTATTATAATACATATTTTTGTTACATATAACCAGTTTTGTCTAGTAGAGTAAAACCAAATACGGGTTTGCTACTCTAGCAGACCATTCGCTTTATCTAACCAAATAAAATACAATGTGTAACCAAACGTACTTCATTATATAGACAATACTTAGCATAGAAATAACCAAACGCTTTTTTTGCGTGGCGTTACACCTCCCCCGCACCGCGCGGAAAACCGATTTATCAGTCATCAGTTCATCCAGAGGCAATCAGATGCATCGTGTTGTTTTTTTTAATCACTTTTCTTACGTTACATCTCGCTAAACTTCGATTTCATCTCGATAAATAATATAAACATTTCTTGGCGATCTGTATTTTGTGTGATGTGTATGACATATGTATGTCAAGTTACTTGAATATTCCAAAATGGAAGTTGTACCTCCACCAGAGACACCCTCGGAGACTACCTTCGGGAATGGGGATTAGAAGGTTACATAAGGACATTTCAAAACATGTCATGTCTTTGTAAACGAAATAATTTTAATTTCTTCATTTTCCTTGTAATCAAAGAGACTCTGAAGCTAATGTTTCAAGCAAAATAATGGAATTACTTGTAAAATAATTTAGAAAAATAAATTGGTTTACAAAGATACTCTGTGCAATGAAAACCTATAAAGTGATGCAAAAAGTACTTTTGCTCGCGATTGTATTATTGATTGATTGATTATTTTGATTACTATACCGTTCTTATAAATGACTATGAATGTTTCTATTATTACAATTAATAAAGTTAATTAAAATAAATGTTTCTTTTTTTAGCTCGTTTAGTGTTACTTCTTTTTGGGTAATCATCGATGTGGCTTATACACCCTACTTGTAGTTAAATGAGTTGTAAATAGGGCTCACTGCCTGTATAAAATCCAGTACGTCTCATCACCCAGGGGATAAGAAAGGTGACGATGAGACGTACTGGATTTTATACAGGCAGTGAGCCCTATTTACAACTCATTTGATATTTGTCTGTATATGAACCACGTATTTTTGTCATGTATAACCTATTCATTTGGTTAGAAGTAGGCAAACTATTTGGTCAAAATAATTTAAACATTTGGCTGTATATGAACAACGTATTTTTGTCGTGTATAACCTATTCGTTTGGTTACATGCAGGCAAATAATTTGGTTAAATATAATGAAACAAATTGCTTAAAATAATACTCTAAATTGGTTATAGGTAACAAAAAAGTTATGTTAAACATTACTGAGCCAGTTGGTTTAGGCGTAGCAGAAAATTTGATTAAAGTAAGTTGTGAACTCAGTAAGATTTTGACAAACAGTAAATTTGTTATCAACATACAGCACGTCTACAATAACTGAATTGTAAACTAAATATAACTGAACTTATGGTAATATACAACAGACAGTTTTCACACGATATAACTAATATTGTTTAGCAATACGCAACATCAATTGTTTAGTAGAAAATTAACCGAACTGATTTTGGTAAGATATTGCCTTACTTCGCTCGTCACTTTTTTTAAGTTACAGGTTGATGAAAGTTCGGTTACCATTAACAAATTATTTTTTTCAGTGTAGTCCACGTTAATAACCCGGCGACGGTACAGCCGTACCACCGTACCGTTGGCAAGTAATGTTGAACCGTAAAATGATGAAAAACATGAAATTCAAAACGAGTGGCGATGTTTTAAATCGACACGAGTTACGAATTTCTTTCTTGCACTTGTCTCGTACGACGTTTTTAGTACAAATGGCCCTCCGAAGTTTTGGACCTGACGTAAAATGACCCAATTCTCGCACTAGAGCCTAAAAAGTCTAACAAGTCCAAAACTTCGGAGGGCCATTTGTACTAAAAACGTCGTACGAGACACGTGCAAAAAGGAAATTCGTAACTCGTGTCGATTTAAAACATCGCCACTCGTTTCCAATTTCGTGTTTTTCGCACTTGTGTCGTCATGTACTATTTCATTTAATTACGTATACCGCCGTATTAACTAAAAAAGACGCATCTCCCATATAGGAACTACTTACGTACTGCGTTTTTTGAGTTATATACGGCAGAATAATTCCGTTTGGAATAGTGATATACCTACTTATATGTATAATTTGTATACTGTTGCTTAAACTAAATAAAATAAAATAAATAATAAATATCTTGGGACATCTTACACAAATCGACCTAGTCCCACGGTAAGCTCAATTAAGGCTTGTGATGTGGGTACCAGGCGACGATATATATAATAGATAGATACATATAGATACTTAAATACATAAACAGCCATGACCAAGGAACAAACATTTGTGATAAATAAATACACAAAGAATGCCCTCGCCGGGATTCGAACCCGGAACCTCCAGCTTCGTAGGCAGGGTCACTACCAACTAGGCTACGGAGGCTGACAAACTACTTTAAAGTTAGACTTATTTCTTATTTTAAGTACATTTAAAATATATTTAAAGCTGTTCATAAATAAATATATCTATAATAATTAATTATAATGAAACTGTGTCTGGAACTACCGCTCAGTTAAGAGTTACCTACCTGTACCTACATGTTGACTTATCTTTTATTACATTTAAACATAAATATATATTTGCGCATTTGAAAGGATTGTTTTATTTTACCCCTGCGCATTAACATTATAAAATTTCATTTTATACCACACTGGCAAATAAAAGGGCCGCCTAATAATCGTAGAATCAAGTCCAAAAATACGTACCTATCGAAAGAATCCTCTTATAATTATATATGTTACGACGTTCTTCGACTTCGACGTTTCTTAAGTGATCTCATTTTGTCTGCATAGATAATTATAAATGCTGAATATTATAAATATATGTCCAACAATTATAATTAATTATAAGATTGCTGTGCCCTTGTAGGGTCCACATACATGTAAAATGTAATAATATTACATTTTACATGTTTGTGGACCCATATATGGATATATGTGCAATAAATGCTTTGATTTGATTTGATTCTTATTGCCGAGATTAAATTGCACTGGGGCATATTTTTGAGCATTTTTAAAATAAATAAATATCTTGGGACATCTTACACAAATCGACCTAGTCCCACGGTTAGCTCAATTAAGGCTTTGATGGGGTTACTATGCGACGATATATCGAGGGTTGGGTGGTCAAACCCGATAAGTCGAGATATTTTTTCATTGAAATAACAATCTCACCTCAATGTCATATAGTTCGTATTTTAAAAATCGGTTTCCTCAATTTATCGGGTTTGACCACCCAACCCTGCCTCGACATATAATAGATAGATACTTAAATACATTTTTATACGTATAGGTACACCTTATTTTGCCTTGACCGTACCGTCAGCCAATTGGTACCCTAGCTAGGCCACTCAGGAAAGTCAAAGTGACGCTATACATTGTAAGAAATCTCTTACTATACTTGTCATTCTGATTTGTTGAGTATACCTACCACAAACATCGAAACTCGTAAAGAAGAAGAAGCTGCCCCCGTCACTTTAATGGCGCCTTCGTTGCAGTGAAAGCGACGGATGATCGAAATTTACGATTTGAAGTTCACGGTAGCACGCGGATCCAGGATGCTTAGCCAAGACGCCAATCGCTAGCGCTTAGTAGCGTATCGTAGTTTTCCCTCTCTATCACTCTTTCTTATTAGTCCGACAAAGACAGTTAGCTGCCTTTCGCTTACGATTGACGATTAAGCGTTAGCGATTGGCAACTTGGCTAAGCACCCAGGACTTCGTTGAGGGAGGGCACACATTGCCCTATGATATGATAATTTTTTATACTTAAAACGACACCTAGGCATACTTAAGTCCAAGGGGGGGGGGGCAAGTCTCCCTATTGCCCCCTCCCTGGATCCGCACCTGCACGGTAGGCTTAACTACCGTAACCTAATCACCCCTGCATACGTAGCCAAGTTGCAAATCGCTAACGCGGAGTAGCGTATCGTAGTTTTCTCTCTATGCCACTCTTTCCTATATTACTGCGACAAAGGCAGTCCTTCGTTCACGATTCACGATTGACGCGTTAACGATTGACATCTTGAATTACCACCCTCCTACTCCCGCAGGCCTAGCCAAAGATGCCATTCTGCAATGAAATGTACAGTGAATGAATTCATTCATAAAGCGTCCATGCAATTTTGAACCCGACTGTACAATACAAATGAAACGCCAAAAAATATGCATGTATTACTATATTTTTAGCACTATACGTATATTATTATATTTGTACCGATATTTCAGACGTAGATGTACGTACGTATAATTAAGTAGTTATTCTGTGGCATAATCTAGTAACCAAAGTACTTATGGATATGCTACGGATTGCACTGATTTTTAATGTATGGCTACAGTTGTATAAATCTTCTTCTACCTAGCGTTATCGCGGCCTTTGCCAGGGTCCGCTTTCCTGCTATATTTCCTCCACTTTGCGCGATCCTGGGCATCTTCTACTGTAAGCCCATTCACACTCATGTCAGCCTTCACGACATCTAGCCATCGCTTCTTTGGTCTGCCGCGGGGTCGGGGGACTCGGGGGCCGTCAAGGGCTAGGTTAAGGCATACGTTTCCTACGTAGTCAGGTGGCCTACGACAAACGTGACCAAACCACCGAAGACTGCATTCTTGAAGCTTCTCCGCTACGTCACGGACTGCGACTGAAATATTACAAAATAATTATGGGAACAAGTAAATTTTAGACCTAATGACGCTGTCCATAACGCATAAGTCTTAAAGTCTTAATATTGCAGTATGTGTAGGTACTCATACAATCAAAGTTAGTTAAACCAGAGATTATTTGGGTACTTTGTGGTTAAACGATCCCTCTGATTTAATTCCCATTCATTTCCTGCAGCAGTGTACTATAGAAAAAAACAAGAGCGCCTAAGGATTTTGAAGGAAATGGGAAAATCTAATAAATTTTGTTACGTAATGAAAAATATGTATACTTCATTTACATAAATACGATCCAGTATAATGAAACTGAATATTTGTCAAGTACCGCCATCTAGTGGCGAGTAGATTAGTTAGTGACCATAGCGCCATCTAGTAAGTTGTTATTTCAAAATTATGTTTGTTGCAGCGATGGCAGCGCCATCTATGTTTTGGTTGATAATAATGCTTAGCTAACTACGAACTGTTTGAGACAATGTTATTGTAGTCTAGACGATGTTCATAATATTTATTTATGTAAAACAATTAGTACGCAACTTATTGTTTTTGTACTCCCAAGAGCCTTCAATTACATTTTCAAGTATTTAGTTAAATATTAAAGTAATTTCCTCGTATTTACATACTATTTCATAATTTAGTCACTTTGTTTTGACATTTTGTTTTACTATTTTAATTATTCACTGGACACACCTGCTTCGAGCTGGCCACATTTTCGCTGTCTCCGTTTCAGCAAGTATGTAAATGTCATTTTTATACTATAATTTACAAGAAAATACTTTAAACACGTTTTACGTTAACATTTCGGTGGTTGCGCGTGTATTTTGTGTGAAAACCACGGGTGCCATGTGGTCGTCGGGGACGCATAACCTCGGCGCGGCGCTTGGGCGGCGCATCACGTAACGTCGGGTCCTCGGGAGTGCTGATGGTGAGAGCGGAGATGGTGCTGAGTACCGAGTGGGCGCAAGTGGAGGTGGTCGAGCTCACGAACGACGGGAACGGCCTGGGGTTTAACTTAGTCGGCGGGCGGAGCACAGGGGTCGTGATCAAGTTTGTCGTGCCTGGCGGAGCCGCGGATAAGGATGGGAGGCTGCAGAGTGGAGATCACGTGCTGCAAGTTGGGTCTGTGAATCTGCGCGGGTTCACGTCGGAACAAGTCGCGGCCGTGCTTCGCCAGGCTGGCGCCACCGTCAGGCTTCTGGTCGCGCGCCCGGCCGACCCTGCTCTAGCACTCCGTGCCCCGCTGCCTGGAACTGCGCTCGTGCCAACTAAGATCCTCGCCGACCCTGACCAATTAGACCGCCATCTCGTTGAGAGTGGATACGCAGCCATCTACGACCTCTCCCAGTGCTACGGCGAATATGTCAACGGCCAGAATGGTGATGAAAACAATGTAACGGCGGTTGTGAATGTTCTTGGCGAAATCACTCAAGAGATCCAGGAACCTGTTTTAGCCGTGTCTCCTACAATTACTATCACAGTACCTGTGGAATTGCCTAACTTGCCTGAGGTAGAAATAGTTCATGTAGATTTAAACAAGAATGTCTATGGTTTAGGGATCACTGTTGCTGGTTATGTTTGTGAGAAGGAAGAGTTGTCAGGAATCTTTGTGAAGAGCATCATAGAAGGAAGCAGTGCTGAACAAAGTGGAAAGATAAAACTAAATGATAGAATAATTGAAGTTGATGGAGTGTCTTTAGCGGACAAAAGTAACCCCCAAGCTGTGGACATTTTGAGAAACACAGGTATTTCAGTGCACTTAGTGTTAGAACGATATCTGAGAGGTCCAAAGTTTGAGCACCTGCAGCTAGCAATATTTAATGAGGAGCGTCCTCCGTCACCTTCACCTTCCACAACCACCCTTTCCTGGTTCCCCGTGCCTTCCCAAGACAACAGTACCATTGTAATAGAACCGGAGCGAGACTCCAGCACTACTATAGACTCAAGTGTTCTTGAAATTGTTGATACTGAAGTGATTGAGCCATCTCAAGAAGAACTTGATAAGAGACTAGATGAAATACTAGCTGTAGATAAGGAAGAAATTAAGAAAAAGTGGTCTGATGAAATTGGCACAGAAAAGTCAATTTTAGTTGCTGAAGTGAACAAGCTTGGTGCTTTGGGGATCAGTCTAGAGGGTACTGTGGACGTAGAAGGTGGTCAAGAAGTCCGGCCACATCACTATATCAGATCTGTGCTTCCGGAAGGTCCAGTTGGACAGCAAGGAACCCTGACAGCTGGGGACGAGCTTTTAGAAGCCAATGAATACAGACTACACGGTCTGACACATACTGAAGTTGTAAATATCCTCAAGCAATTGCCAGACCGTGTCAGACTAGTTGTAGCCCGCACTGAAAGTGGTCCTAGGTCCGTGATCAACTTAGCATCAGACAGAGAAGCATTTGAAGCTAGAAAAATAATCTCCGGCAGCCTCAACAACCTTACTACACTCATCAAAGCTCAATCTGACACATCTATCAACACATCAAGTACGGCAACACTTACTAACCACTCTGGCCTCTCAAAGAAATCCCGGTCCTTAGAGTGTGTATCAGGCCTTGCTATGTGGCAAAGCAAAGAGGATATAATTGAGCTTGTCAAAGGAGACCAGGGTCTCGGATTTTCTATATTAGACTACCAAGATCCAATAGATCCACAAGGGACTGTTATTGTTGTCCGGAGTTTGGTTCCTGGTGGCGTTGCTGAGAAGAACGGAGAGATATCGCCGGGAGATCGCGTTATGTCTGTGAACGGGGCTAGCATTAAGAACGCAACGTTAGACCAAGCTGTGCAGGCTTTAAAGGGGGCTCCACGTGGTGTGGTGAAAGTGGGGATAGCGCGACCGATGCCGCCTCACGATCACACCAAATCAAAAAGCACCAGCACTCTAAATACTGTGAAACCGAGTTAATCTTAGCTCTCTGTGATTAAACCAATACTAGTCAAGTTGAAGTCATATCAATCTTACGCTTAATTGAGCTTGAGATTAACATATCGGGCGTCACAGACGCGGCGCTTGATCTGTTCAACTATAGGCGATGCCGATGGTCCAAAAAAGAAATACTTAGCCATATATTTGTACATGTACCAAATGAAAGTATGAATGCAATATAAACTTCATCACAAAAATAGACTTACCCCCTTATTCATAAAAGTCTCCTAATTTAGGAAGTTGCTAAACTAGTATTGTTTGCCCCCTTTCAGTCTTATGCTGGGTTTACACGGGCTTAGTACTTGTCATTAGTGTAGGTGGTTAGGGACTTATATGTACAGTGACAAGTGGCAAGGAACCGTCTACACATTGGTATTAGTAAATGGTATTAGTTTATAAGATCTTGCCATGGATCGCCATCTAAGCGTCCTCATTTTCTTTTTTACCTCAGGAACCCCGAATCCACTGATATTCATTTCCTCGGCCACTTTTTGATATGCCGATTCTCTGGCTTGTTTTTGTTTATATTCCGCTGATTTCTGGTTCCATAAACACTCAAATGATTTGAACACCTGAATAAACTTAATTTTAGTTTCTGAATTCCATCTTTCCGACGCCATAATTATATTTTCCTGTGAATTTGACTCGGAAAACAAAGTAAACAGAACACTTTGATTGCTTTAAGTACCTAATCACTAATCAGAATGCACTTGTCATTAAATGTTTACACCACTCGACAAGTGACAAGTATTAGTAGATTTTTAGTTGGGGGTAGGTGCTTGTCGCTTAGTAAATAGGATCGGCTTCTAATCACTTGCACTTGCAGTTGTACTAATACTAAGCACTTATACAACATGTTTACACACAGTTCACAAGTGTAAGTGACAAGTACTAAGCATTAGCTACTAAGCCTGTGTAAACCCAGCATTATAGACATATTGATGAGACTGAAAAGGGACAAAAAATTCTTAAGGGCTTGCTAAGTTAGGAGATCTTTAATTCTTTATGATAAGGGGGTTAGTATTTAGTGCAGAAATTATTATTTAATTTAACATTTTGGTCCCATCAAGTGTGATTAACGATGAGCTATGAAATAATCTAAAATATTGTTGCTCTTTTATAAATAAATGGTCTCATTTATTTATAAAAGAGCAACAATATTTTAGATTATTTCATATTATAAAAGAGCAATGATATTTTATATATACAGGAGAAACATTTTGTCTGTTTCTCTTGCTGATAGCGCTTATTCACTTTTGGAGGGACCAGTGCGGCAATTATAGAGAAAAAACATTGCTATAAAAGGGTCAAACTAAGCACCACCCAAGAACTCATTGCAATGAAAATTTCATACTCAATGCATACACTGATATCTGAATAACAGTGATAAAATATAACAATAACGCCTTCCAGTTCCTACTTATTGATTCTGGGTTTGGACCTTCAGTATCATCTAAAATAAATATTATAAACCCGCCATGTACAGGCCGCAAGGCTCGAAATGCATTGCACAGTCAACTCTGTAGACTAGTCAATACTTCAGGCATCTTCGCGCTACGCGAGTACGGCTCAACTCTATGATACAATAATAATTTACGCTTTACTAGTTATATTTTATCGTCGTAAGTTCACGAAAATTTTGTAATGCACACAATCTTAAGGTAGACCTGATGTTTCTATAGGGGCCTGGAAAATGAACTTTATGATCGATATTAAGGTGTTTAGTTTGTAACAAGCAAAAATATACGCGAATTGTTCGCTCCTAAATCAATCATAAATAGGATAGTGTTAGACAAGTGTAGAAATACTTTATGCATGTCTAACATATTCCGCGTCTTTCTCATCTGACTGAGGCACGAAGTGTAAAGGTTGGATCAGACACGCGCGTTTATGAGCACCTCTTTCAAAACGCGCGTATCAGACTGAGCCTCTATCTAGCTAGTCTTTAAGAATACTAAGACACCAGTCACAAATAAAATTCTAATATAGATTTACTCTACATCAGAAGAAAGTTCATTTTTGATAGAATCAGGCACCGGCATGGAGTTGTGAATGTAATAGGCTCACTTAGAGACATTTAGGACTGCATTCGTTTACTAGATTAGGCCTTCAGCACTGCCTTCAGGATATCTAAGCAAAAATATAAAACTAAATTATATGGCAGACCTTCTTAATTGAACAAATATTAGATTTTCTAGCAAACTTAGGTACAGTAATCACAAATGTGTAGATATTAAACTAAGGGAGCAATTATATAAATATGAATTTTATGTAAATAAATATAAATATCAGTTTTAAAATCTTGATTCGTTATCTGGTGGATTTGAATGTGAATTGAGTTTTTTTATAGTATCAATGAGATTTTAACAAGAATTTGTATCTCATTAAAACAGGTAGCATTTTGTATATAAAATAGGTGTCTCAGCCATTGTTAGGCAATATATTTGGGTGCTAACTACGAGGCGATTAAAAAAAACAAGGTAGCCAATAGGTAACCCCAAATATATTTTCTGACTGTCATTAACAGATCTGATATTTTGTTTATGTTATTGCCAAATCGTTTGTTTTGCTCTAACATTGGCGTAACGCCAATTCTTGCCATGACAATTAATCAATTCTTGCCTTATTGTTTTAAATATTAACTTGTATTATACAGGATTCTTTGCATTTTGTTATACAGGGTGTTTTTTTTTCGACCGTTCAAATTCTACGTAGTGAATGTGTAGGTCATACTGACCAACTTTTACTATGGGGACAAAGTCGAAATCGCGAAAAAAAAATCAGCTGTTTCATACATTTCGGCCGGCGTAATGCCGCCAATTTGTATGAAACAGCTGATTTTTTTTTCGCGATTTCGACTTTGTCCCCATAGTAAAAGTTGGTGAGTATGACCTACACATTCACTACGTAGAATTTGAACGGTCGAAAAAAAAACACCCTGTATTTATAAAAGTATATAAGTGTAGGCTCAACATAATGGAACCTCTGAATGGTCAGTTTATGCTTAAGTTTTTTTTTGACATTATTTCCTACTTTGTATTGACTGAAATATAATTTGACGTGATCTACCGTGAGTTAGGGCTGTATCGCTCTCGCTCTCGCTCACACGTATTTGCGAATATGAGGTGGATGGATACGGATAGAAAGTAAATCCGCGTCAAACTCGTGTCGGCAAGTTATGCTAGGCTACTGCACTTAACGTCGTAAGGCCCATTCTATTTATAGAACAAGTGAAATAATAAGTAATAATAATAACCCAATGTCCTAAGAAAATACATTTTATTTTGGGACCTACAAAATAAAATTCATATTTCTTTGAAAAATATGACGTTATGAGTAAATTTTGATGTCCTAAATATAGGACGTTGAGCTTTACAGGGTTAATATTAGCCGCGTCCTGCCCGTCATACTAAGTTTGAGCTATTGAAAAAACCTAATGAGTTTGAAAATATAGTCGCTTTTCTTTTGTTCTAATAAATTGAATATGTCCTTTTAAATCACATTGGTCAGGATGAGGTTAGGGAGGGTTAGACGGAAGACCAGCGCTGACTCTGCTGGCAAAATGCTGAGTTTTGGCCATTTCGAGGCAAAATTTCGTGTTTACTGTTTTGTTTTGTTTCTACTGTGTCTCGAATAAACGTTTTTTCTTTCTTTCTTCTTCTTTCTTTCTTAGTTAGGAAGTGATCTAGGGTTCCATTTTGTTGTCCATACACAGATTGTTAATACAGATTAAGTAAAGGTGCACGAAATACTAGAGGAGCACAATGTGATATGGATGTTACTTGTAAAGTATTACTCTGGCGCTCGAATTCCTTGGCTTTGGGCTTATATACTTATTGTACTTACCGTTTAACTGGTGGTATTGTGTAGAAGATTGCGTTGTTGAAAATGTAAAGCTAACTTACGTGGGTGCAATCAATGAATTACCATAAGATACATAAACATAACCTACATGAACAGACCTTAAGTATATTATCCATGTAGACAACTGCCCCTATATAATCCAAAATACTTAGTACAGTTAGCAGCAGATATTGCTTAGCGGGTAGGATGTTCGCAATGATCTTAACACACTCTTATAGTTAGAAATAAGGTCGTGCGATGTTCATTTTGAACACCCTGCCCGCTTAGCAATATCTGCTGCTGACTGTAGCAGCCAAAGTAGCCAAACAGTTAAAAATATTTTGTATTTTGTACCGAAATATTTAGCCACTTTGACTACTGCAAACTATTTAACGCAGACAAGTTTATTTTGGCCTAAAAAAAACCTGAATAAAATTAGGCACAGACAATCGACCTTAGGCGTTGGACCTTTGGTGCAGAATTATCAGTCGTTGGTGTTAAAATAGGTAGTTAACATTCTCACAATTTTAGAATTGTAACTAACGTGAGACTCGAACATATTAAAATATTTTCGAACCGGGTTACTGTGTACGCGTCGGGCTTTGGCCGAGGGTGCTCCGGACGAGGACCCTCTTAATGGGTCGAAACATGTCGAGTAATCATTGACTTAAATACGTTAGTAACCCGGTTCAATTATATTTTAACACTCTTACACTTTTCTATCGACAAAAAAGGGATACAAGAAAAATAAGGACACAGTTTTATAAATTATAACTTTAGCCAATATAATGGCTTTATAGAGCTTATTGTTTTCATGGCAAACAAATTTTCATATTTTACTTCACAAGCAAGCTTTACATTTTCAACGGAACCTTAAATACGTAATAAGTTAATTAATAACAAAATAACGAATGTTTTACAATTATTTTATAAATTTACTCATTTGTACCCGTTATTTTAACTTTTAACTCTTCCTCAGTATTGACTTAAACCATTCATCAGTAGAACCCAAAAAAAAAAACAAATATGGGACCGTCCAAGTATTACGTGGCTGATTTTCTATAACATTTGTCGTCTTTGACACATATCGTGAAACACATTCGCAGATATATTTTTACGTTATAACTAATAAATATCAATAATTTTAACTGAAAAAGTATGTGAACTCAAGGTTTAACGTTTTAAGTTCGTAATAAAACCAAGATTGTGTTCTAAAAGTGCGTTATTAAGGCATAATGCAGGTTTTTAGGTTTTTTTTTTTGTTTTCTGCTGACGAATGGTATACGGCGGCCCTACAGCGAAAAACGAAATTCGTAAATTTCGAGGATTTGTCTCTTTCTCTCTAATGACGCCTTCGTTTGAGTAAAAGAGAAAACTCCTCGAAATTTACGAATTTCGATTTTCGCGGTAGTAGGCCAGATCTCTATAACTATAATATTTATAATGTACATGTAAGTGAATCTTTTAATAAAACAGAATGCACACATACAAGGAGTTGTCATTAACATAACCACATCCAAACTCACTAACAAGTATTATGACCATTTTATATATTATTTTACAAGTAACAGGTAAACTGGTCGTAAAGCCAAACTCAAAAACGAATTCGATCCAAGTTTGTACATATCAAATTACAAGAATATTTGTATGTGTAGGTACAGATATTTCTATAATAATAAACTCAATAACAAATTTAATACTCTGCTGCTTATATGTGTGCATTAATTTTCGAACTGTTAAGCGAACGTCAATTTTTTATACTAATTTTCATATTAGACCACATGTACGGTTGGCTAAAGCAGTGTGCCCCAGCCATCCAGCCAACCACCTTGACATGCTTTTGTCTCGTTCGCGCTAGCTACAGTTTATCTTTTATCTCGCAATGTATGAGTACCTACATAGGTACAGTACTACTTAATAAGGACTTTGCTCTACCTATCGGTCCAATCGTAGTAGTAGTACGCTAAGAAATAGTCACTTATTGATTTTTCAAGCCCAAAACTCTTGCATTGGTAATGCTTATTTTTTTTTAATTTGTGACCTTTTTATTTGAAGGTCGCAGTACATTATTTGCCAGTTTGTCATTATGGCCGATGTGGGACAATCTAAGGGACACAACTATGTGATAGAGCGAGATCGTGAGATTGTTTTGCACCTCTTATGTATAACGCCATCCCTTAGATTGGCCTACATTGTTATTAAATAAATGAATGGCCCTTTGGGACGTGTAAAAATGGATCCAATAAATAATATAATACAGGTAGCTTAAACAGCACGAAATAAACGCTGATATTGTAATTAATACAACGCTAAGTGTAATCACACTAAATGTTTAGCATAACTATGCACCTGACAGAAGAGTATAAATTTAACGCTAAATTATATAAAATATTGTTTAGAATACAAAAAGCTGGCGCCATTTAGAATTATAATCAGAAGCAGCCCTAATAGCCACTAAGGACCTATGTAATTTAGTTAAAGTATGATCGATAAATATGTTAACAGATTTGATTTATGTGTGCACTTGTGGATGCAGACTTCGTGTGCGGCGTCAGGTACTATTATCGTCTTCGGAGATAAAACACTACTCGGAAATCGGAATACTCTTTATTGCATATCTAAAAATAATCATTGAAACAATTGGTAGAAAGTAATGTCAATATCGTCTAAATTAACATAGGTCCTTGTTACATAGTGCCTATTTCGTTATCATCCCCATGTCCTAAATCTTCCTTTAATCAGACTGAGTAATTATATTAAGTCAGATTAACGTTGATTTGTCTAAGTGAAACATTGTGTATTAACGGCGCTAAATAAGAAATAAACATACATATAGTAAACAGCCCGTGGCATGTTTTTCATCACACCTGTGAGGCAAAAAAAAAAAAAACAATATATTTTCACAAAACTACTCTAAAATGGTCTAAATCATTTCTCAAAATCAGGGATGACTTTTAATCATTTTTATAACAGAAATCCCGGCGCGATGCTAGGGCGCTAGTGCGACGTAATATTGTATGAAAATCCTTGGTTTTGGTGAATGCGCATCACCGCAGCGGATTGGCGCACTTACCGAACAGGTGTAATGAAAAAACTAACACACTTTCCCTCTTCATGAATAAAAAGGAAAGGTATGTTTCACTCATTCAAATTGACTTAGTCTGCATATTTGTAATACATATAGGAAACACGTTTATAGGAAATTCGATGGTTCCTATAGCTATGTCTACTGCTATATCTATAATCTGCTTTTTAGTAATGAAGTTTCACCAGAAATATGTTCAAATTTTAATAAGAAATTCGCTAGTGAAATTATAGGTAAATGGATAAACGACCGCAAATATACCGTCTCACGCCAGTTGGCCTACCGCGAACTCCAAAGTTCGCAAATTTCGGGGATTTGTCTCCGTCACTCCAATGACGCCCTCGTAGGAGTAATAAAGACAAAATTATCGAAATTTACCCATTTGAAGATTTGATTTTCGAAGTTCACGTGTGCATGCTTACCATGACCTGCCACCGTTTGTTTAACGCGGACTTTTTATCTTCTATTCTATTAACATTCGGAAATATTGCTCATATACACCGTGTTTTTTTTTAATTCCGTTAAATTTAACAGGCTGCTTGGTACGTTAATTGGAGCCACCTGGTATATAGCTTTTAGTCAAACTCAATAAAAAAATTTTTTTTTTCGTTTTCATACATAATAAATGAAATGGTAAGTGTGAGATAACCTTAAGAATAACACAAAAGTTAATTTCAGGTGACTGGTGGCACATGTCAAAATAAGTAGCATTAGGATGTAATAAAGGTTGCAATACACTTGTTCAGTCATTAAACTTATTTTTTGAATAACTCAATAACAGTAAGAGTTAAGATACTAGTTTCTTAGAGAAATTGATTATTTTTGACCTAAATAAGCTTTCATTTAATTTAACGGAAATCAATAAAAACACGGTGTATTATTGTCACACATCTTTTACATATTACTGGTGAAACCTTACAATGTAAGTTTATTTTTTACTAATTTTAATGTACCAGTGAGATTGTAACATATACTTAAGTAATGTTAGCTGGCACTGTGCTAGTGCAGAACACCACAAATGTTAGCCTTACACCCGGTATGGAACAAAGATAATTATACAATTAAAACAACCATTGTCTTTTCTGTTCAATCCTTACCTTTTTTGGATGTCGGTGATCGGCGGGGCCTAGTCACTAGGATTCGTTCAAAAATAATCAAATTTGGTCGATGGTACCAGTTTTAATTTCGATACAAGTGCAAAAAATATTTTTTTCGACGTGGGTGAAAGTTGGAGCCCGTGTGAAACGAGGGCGATCACCAGAGTTAAAAATAAGTTTTTACACGTGTATCGAACGACTTTTTTCATAACAAGTGCCTTAAAAAGAGTAATTTACGCACGCGAAGCGTGCGCAAAGTTCGTTTTTGCGCACTAGTTAGGAAAAATATATGTTTTGAAGAGGGGATGACTTTTGAATTTTACTGTAAATGCCAGGTTTTTATTGAAGTAAATATTTTCGGAAATAACCAAACAAATTTGTGATCTTACTTTTGATCTGTCGTTAAATTTGAAAAAATCAACATTATTAGGCTTGTAGTATACCTACTTTGAATGAAAACTGTTTTGAACATAATCGGCTCAGGCTTTTTCGGGCATGGCCCGACATGCCCTTGGCCAGTTTTTATATGGAGAATTCGGATTATTTATATTTTTAAATGGCTATTGTTGAGTAATCACGTGATGTCTTTCCGGACCCCTCCCCCAACGTGATCACTCGTGATATTTTACTGACCTCCTTCCAAATCGATCACATGATATCTGAACGAGCCCCTACCAGCGAATTTATAGCGACAGTCTGTAGCGTCTGCTTTAGTTTAGGCACTGTGTGGGTATCGTCATTACAAAAACCTTTCATCTTGTTTGGTAAGGCTCTGTACAATAGGTATTGAACTCAGATCAATTCACAATTTGAATTCTAATTCCAACCACAGACGAGGGAATATAGATCTCCCTCAGCTACCCACACAAATACATTTTATAGCAGCAAAACTTACACACCGATTAGAGTCTTAGGTTTATTGTGCGGATTGTGCCAGAATAATAGGTTGCTTCTCATCACCCCAACTCCTGCGGGTGTCGTAAGAGTCGACTAAGGGATTGAAGTGTCACTGACCATTATTTGATAAAAGATGGATGATGGGCAGCAGCGTCATCATAGTGGACGCGATCGCCAATCCGCTTGCCCAGCGTGGCGATTATGGGCATTTACCTAGTAATGCGTCTATAGGCATAGTTAATAGGAGATGACTACGTCCAGCAGTGGACTATCATAGACTGAAGAAGTGAAGAAGAATAATAGGTTGCTACCTAAATTTAATTTTTCTCGTTAAGTTTCCCTCTAGCCACATTTTATAAAAAACATATTAGGAAGGGAATTTGAATAAACCAAGCTTTGAAAAGGATCAGTGTATCATTGACATATAAATACCTATCATCATCATAAAATTCATAAAGGTGAGTGTAACGAAAAATATGTACACCATTCGTCAGTTGAAAGTAAAAAACTGTAAACAAACTAGCACACTTCATAATCACGTACCTTCAAAACAGAATCTTGGTTTTATCACCAACTTAAAACCTTGAGTTCACATAAGTTTTTAGTTAAAATTATTTATTTTTATTAATATTAATGTAAAAATGCTTGCCGTGTGGTGACGGCAGTAAGACTACATTTGTCACCACCCCAACTTCTGCGGGTGTCGTAAGAGTCGACTAAGGGATTGAAGTGTCACTGACTATTCTACAAGATTGATGATGGGCAGCATCGTCATCATAGTGGACACATTGCGATCGTCAATCCGCTTGCCCGGCGTGGAGATTATGGGCATTTACCTCCTAATACGTCGTCCTCCTATACGCATAGTTAATAGGAGAAGCCTACGTCCAGCAGTGGACTAACATAGGCTGATGATAATGATGAACGATTATGTGTCAAAGACGTCAAAGCTATGAAAAATCAACCATGTTTGTTTACTTTTTTATATTCTACTGAGTAATAGTGTAGGTACATATTCTTATAAGTACTAAGTATAATTCATCAATGGGTGCTAAAGAATATTTCATTTGTTGCAGCGATGTGGGTGCCGAACCTGCCCGTGACGGTGCTCAGCGCGGTGGCCGCCACCGCTGGAGCCGTCTGCCTGTTCAAGTAAGAAAGGTTTCTAAAGGTCTTCGCTTCATTGACGTCTTTGACAGATATCGTGAAACACGCTCGCTGATATACACGGTGCTCGCGAGCATTGCGAAGAAATGTTTTTTTTTCTTTTTTTTTTAGACTGGTTGAATACTTTTTAACATTTCCAATACTTTTTATCATAACAACAATTTGTCAAAATTATTTTTTTAATGATTTTTTTAGGGACAGGTTTTTTCGTCAAGTCTATTCTTATTTTTGGATTGTCAGGCAAAAGGTGTGGTAATATCAGACCATATTGTGGTAGCATTGTAATCAAAAAGAAGTTTTATGACGAGTTACGTCGAAAAAAGGTTAATTACCTATCTCTGGAACCAAGCCGAATCCAGAAAATTTTATGTAACTTGAAATACTCTAAATATGGTCCGGAATTCTGCATTAAAATCTTTCGGAATGCTCACGAGCACCGTGTGTTATTAAGTGGATAGGTACAAATTGTGTTCTAAAAGTGCCTGATTATGGAATAATAAATAAGTTTTTTGGAATGCCAAAATTTTTTTCAGATTCTACTTTCGAATGGTATACCGATTTATTTGGCTTAGCCCGGTATGCACTTGTGGGTGTGTCTGTCTGTACTGTCTATACTTACAACACAACATTTTCCAGAGACCGCCACAGTGGTCCTGCCTTCAACAAGGAAGTGCGAGCGGAGAATAAGACAGTTATAGTGACCGGCGCCAACAGCGGCATTGGGGAGGCTACAGTTTGGGAGTTCGCCAGGAGAGGAGCCAAAGTGAGTTTTTAGGGTTCCGTATCAAGAAACATAAGTAACCCTTATGGTGAGCAGGCGCGGATACAAGGGGGGGGGGGGCGGGGTGACGACGACAATGGAGCCCTCTTCATGGAGTAGCGGACGAACTGCGAGTTTTAGTTGTGGTCCCCAAACACAGAAACCGTAGCGATCCACCATCTTTCTAAGTCGCTTGTTTCACACAGCGTCGCAACCACTACCACCGTCCTTATTCTCATTTGAAACTCAAACACCACTACGACACCGACACTGGCGGTATCACCTCGCTTATTTTTGGGAGCAGCCGTTTTTCGATTACTGAAATGACTTATGACTTGACGCCAGACACTCGACAGTTTAAACCCATCTTCCCGGTTAAAGTTTTTGTATTTGTGGTATTCAATGGCTTCCTTGACCATCCTAGAAATGCTACGGTATGTGGGTAGACCACAACTAAAACTCGCAGTTCGTCAGTTACTTTGTGAAGATGGCATTTACAACATTGCCGAAATATCGGGTGCTCAATAATTTCAATTTATATGGTACGAGCAAATATCCCGATTTATGTTACACTACTAATGAAAATTACCATGTTAGCTTCAAAACTTATACATATTTTACTCCACATTTCATCATCATCAGCCTATGATAGTCCACTGCTGGACGTAGGCCTCTACTATGAAATATGCGTATAGACGCATTAGGATCAAGTAAATGCCCATAATCGCCACGCTGTGCAAGCGGATTGGCGATCGCAGTAATGTGTCCACTATTATGACGCTGCTGGCCATCATCAATCTTTTATCAAATAATGGTCACTGACACTTCAATCCCTTGGTCAACTCTTATACGACACCCGCAGGAGGAGTTGGGGTGGTGACAAATGTATTCTTACTGCCGTCACCACACGGCCATTTAACCCTTAAATGCATGACCTTGACAAAAACCTATTCAAATTTGAATTCAGACATGCTGTCAATAGAGTCCAGAATACATGATGCATATATACATCACTATGCATGTAAGGGTTAATTATATGTACATCTATAATATTCTCCAGGTATTCATGGCATGTCGCGACATGGAGAAGTGTGAGACAACACGAAGGGAGATAGTCCTAGAGTCCGGGAATAAGTACGTGTACTGCCGGCCGTGCGATCTCGCCTCCCTCGCTTCCATCGCCGAGTTCGTGAAAAGGTGGGTTTGACTCATATATGTATATACAGGATATTACAAAAATTATAATACAGTAAAACATGAATCTATTAACGATTTTGAACTACTTTTACTATCGGACCAAATATGAAAAATCAAGAAATAGATCGACGCTTCCATACATTTTGGTAACTTCGCCCATTTCTATGGAGCAACAGTGTCGTTTTTTTTTCTTGAGTTTTCATATTTGGTTCCATAGAAAAAGTTGTTCAAAATCATCAATAGATTCATGTTTTATTATCTTGTATCACCATTTTTGTAACAACCTGATGTATACATAAAAATACTAATACATCTAGTCTGGCAAGTAAGTTTTGCTAATTTTTGTTTACCATGACATTGGTGAACAAGCATACGACCCTCCTCTTGATAACCAATTAGGGTAGCTTATACATTTGATGACTTCACCCCAGACTATAAAGCCATATCTAGGAATTGATATAACATATCCCTAATACATGGAGCTGGCAAGCAATGTATAGCGCTGGCCCAAGACAGGAAACAATTCTCTGAGTTAGAGGAAGCCTTCATCTAAAGTGGGGTTCATTAAAAAAAAACATATTGTCTATTTTTTTATCGTAAATACTAGCCATTTAATAACCAACTTATTTATTGTACTTAATACATTGTTATTTCTACGTTTATATTTCTATATTCATTAATAAAACATCATCCTAAAAAAAAATAATCGTCTATCATCATCATCATCGATCGTCTTCTTAATCTTGAAGCCAACATTCCAGGTACAACATAATGCTTTCAGGTTTAAAGAGGAAGAGCCTCATCTACACATTTTGGTGAACAACGCAGGTGTGATGGAGCCCCCACAGGGTGTCACCGCAGACGGCTTTGAGACACAGCTGGGTGTCAACCACTTAGGACACTTCTTGCTAACCAACCTACTACTGGAAACACTCAAGGTATGTACGGCATCTACTCTTGCTTGAAGAAAGCAAGCATGATGGAGCCCCACAGGGTGTCACCGCAGACGGCTTTGAGACACAGCTGGGTGTCAACCACTTAGGACACTTCTTACTGACCAACCTACTACTGGAAACACTCAAGGTATGTAGGGCATCTACTCTTGCTTGAACAATGCAAGCATGATGGAGCCCCACAGGGTGTCACCGCAGACGGCTTTGAGACACAGCTGGGTGTCAACCACTTAGGACACTTCTTACTAACCAACCTACTACTGGACACACTCAAGGTATCTAGGGCATCTACTCTTGCTTGAACAAAGCAAGCATGATGGAGCCCCACAGGGTGTCACCGCAGACAGCTTTGAGACACAGCTGGGCGTCAACCACTTAGGACACTTCTTGCTGACCAAACTACTACTGGACACACTCAAGGTATGTACGGCATCTACTCTTGCTTGAACAATGCAAGCTTGATGGAGCCCCACAGGGTGTCACCGCAGACGGCTTTGAGACACAGCTGGGTGTCAACCACTTAGGACACTTCTTCCTAACCAACCTGCTACTGGACACACTCAAGGTATGTAGGGCATCTACTCTTGCTACAATGCAAGCATGATGGAGCCCCACAGGGTGTCACCGCAGACGGCTTTGAGACACAGCTGGGTGTCAACCACTTAGGACACTTCTTGCTGACCAACCTATTACTGGACACACTCAAGGTATGTACGGCATCTACTCTTGCTTGAACAATGCAAGCTTGATGGAGCCCCACAGGGTGTCACCGCAGACGGCTTTGAGACACAGCTGGGTGTCAACCACTTAGGACACTTCTTGCTGACCAACCTACTACTGGACACACTCAAGGTATGTACGGCATGTACTCTTGCTTGAACAATGCAAACATGATAGAGCCCCACAGGGTGTCACCGCAGACGGCTTTGAGACACAGCTGGGTGTCAACCACTTAGGACACTTCTTGCTGACCAACCTACTACTTGACACACTCAAGGTATGTAGGGCATCTACTCTTGCTTGAACAATGCAAGCTTTATGGAGCCCCACAGGGTGTCACCACAGACGGCTTTGAGACACAGCTGGGTGTCAACCACTTAGGACACTTCTTGCTGACTAACCTACTACTGGACACACTCAAGGTATGTACGGCATCTACTCTTGCTTAAACAAAGCAAGCATGATGGAGCCCCACAGGGTGTCACCGCAGACGGCTTTGAGACACAGCTGGGTGTCAACCACTTAGGACACTTCTTGCTGACCAACCTGCTACTGGACACACTAAACGTATGTACGGCATCTACTCTTGCTTGAACAATGCAAGCTTGATGGATCCCCACAGGGTGTCACTGCAGACGGCTTTGAGACACAGCTGGGTGTCAACCACTTAGGACACTTCTTGCTGACCAACCTACTACTGGACACACTCAAGGTATGTAGGGCATCTACTCTTGCTTTCACAATGCAAGTATGATGGAGCCCCACAGGGTGTCACCGCAGACGGCTTTGAGACACAGCTGGGTGTCAACCACTTAGGACACTTCTTGCTGACCAACCTGCTACTGGACACACTAAACGTATGTACGGCATCTACTCTTGCTTGAACAATGCAAGCTTGATGGATCCCCACAGGGTGTCACTGCAGACGGCTTTGAGACACAGCTGGGTGTCAACCACTTAGGACACTTCTTACTGACCAACCTACTAGTTACTGGACACACTCAAGGTATGTACGGCATCTACTCTTGCTATTGAATAATGCAAGCATGATGGAGCCCCACAGGGTATCACCGCAGACGGCTTTGAGACACAGCTGGGTGTCAACCACTTAGGACACTTCTTACTAACCAAACTACTACTGGACACACTCAAGGTATGTAGGGCATCTACTCTTGCTATTGAATAATGCAAGCATGATGATCAATGCAAGCATGATGGAGCCCCACAGGGTGTCACCGCAGACGGCTTTGAGACACAGCTGGGTGTCAACCACTTAGGACACTTCTTACTAACCAACCTACTACTGGACACACTCAAGGTATCTAGAGCATCTACTCTTTTTAGCATGATGGAGCCACACAGGGTGTCACCGCAGACGGCTTTGAGACACAGCTGGGTGTCAACCACTTAGGACACTTCTTACTAACCAATCTACTACTAACACACTCAAGGTATGTAGGGCATCTGCTCTTGCTTGAACAATGCAAGCATGATGGAGCCCCACAGGGTGTCACCGCAGACGGCTTTGAGACACAGCTGGGTGTCAACCACTTAGGACACTTCTTACTAACCAACCTGCTACTAGACACTCTCAAGGTATGTAGGGCATCTACTCTTGCTACAATGCAAGCTTGATGGAGCCCCACGGGGTGTCACCGCAGACGGCTTTGAGACACAGCTGGGTGTCAACCACTTAGGACACTTCTTACTGACCAATCTACTACTGGACACACTCAAGGTATGTAGGGCATCTACTCTTGCTATTGAATAATGCAAGCTTGATGGAGCCCCACAGGGTGTCACCGCAGACGGCTTTGAGACACAGCTGGGTGTCAACCACTTAGGACACTTCTTACTGACCAATCTACTACTGGACACACTCAAGGTATGTAGGGCATCTACTCTTGCTATTGAATAATGCAAGCTTGATGGAGCCCCACAGGGTGTCACTGCAGACGGCTTTGAGACACAGCTGGGTGTCAACCACTTAGGACACTTCTTGCTAACCAACCTACTACTGGAAACACTCAAGGTATGTACGGCATCTACTCTTGCTATTGAATAATGCAAGCATGATGGAGCCCCACGGGGTGTCACCGCAGACGGCTTTGAGACACAGCTGGGTGTCAACCACTTAGGACACTTCTTGCTAACCAACCTACTACTGGAAACACTCAAGGTATGTACGGCATCTACTCTTGCTATTGAATAATGCAAGCATGATGGAGCCCCACAGGGTGTCACCGCAGACGGCTTTGAGACACAGCTGGGTGTCAACCACTTAGGACACTTCTTACTAACCAACCTACTACTGGACACACTCAAGGTATCTAGGGCATCTACTCTTGCTTGAACAAAGCAAGCATGATGGAGCCCCACAGGGTGTCACCGCAGACAGCTTTGAGACACAGCTGGGCGTCAACCACTTAGGACACTTCTTGCTGACCAAACTACTACTGGACACACTCAAGGTATGTAGGGCATCTACTCTTGCTATTGAATAATGCAAGCATGATGGAGCCCCACAGGGTGTCACTGCAGACGGCTTTGAGACACAGCTGGGTGTCAACCACTTAGGACACTTCTTGCTGACCAACCTATTACTGGACACACTCAAGGTATGTACGGCATCTACTCTTGCTTGAACAATGCAAGCTTGATGGAGCCCCACAGGGTGTCACCGCAGACGGCTTTGAGACACAGCTGGGTGTCAACCACTTAGGACACTTCTTACTAACCAACCTTGTACTGGACACACTCAAGGTATGTAGGGCATCTACTCTTGCTACAATGCAAGCATGATGGAGCCCCACAGGGTGTCACCGCAGACGGCTTTGAGACACAGCTGGGTGTCAACCACTTAGGACACTTCTTGCTGACCAACCTATTACTGGACACACTCAAGGTATGTACGGCATCTACTCTTGCTTGAACAATGCAAGCTTGATGGAGCCCCACAGGGTGTCACCGCAGACGGCTTTGAGACACAGCTGGGTGTCAACCACTTAGGACACTTCTTGCTGACCAACCTACTACTGGACACACTCAAGGTATGTACGGCATGTACTCTTGCTTGAACAATGCAAACATGATAGAGCCCCACAGGGTGTCACCGCAGACGGCTTTGAGACACAGCTGGGTGTCAACCACTTAGGACACTTCTTGCTGACCAACCTACTACTTGACACACTCAAGGTATGTAGGGCATCTACTCTTGCTTGAACAATGCAAGCTTTATGGAGCCCCACAGGGTGTCACCACAGACGGCTTTGAGACACAGCTGGGTGTCAACCACTTAGGACACTTCTTGCTGACTAACCTACTACTGGACACACTCAAGGTATGTACGGCATCTACTCTTGCTTAAACAAAGCAAGCATGATGGAGCCCCACAGGGTGTCACCGCAGACGGCTTTGAGACACAGCTGGGTGTCAACCACTTAGGACACTTCTTGCTGACCAACCTGCTACTGGACACACTAAACGTATGTACGGCATCTACTCTTGCTTGAACAATGCAAGCTTGATGGATCCCCACAGGGTGTCACTGCAGACGGCTTTGAGACACAGCTGGGTGTCAACCACTTAGGACACTTCTTGCTGACCAACCTACTACTGGACACACTCAAGGTATGTACGGCATCTACTCTTTCTTGAACAATGCAAGCATGATGGAGCCCCACAGGGTGTCACCGCAGACGGCTTTGAGACACAGCTGGGTGTCAACCATTTAGGACACTTCTTGCTGACCAACCTACTACTGGACACACTCAAGGTATGTAGGGCATCTACTCTTGCTACAATGCAAGCATGATGGAGCCCCACAGGGTGTCACCGCAGACGGCTTTGAGACACAGCTGGGTGTCAACCACTTAGGACACTTCTTACTAACCAACCTACTACTTGACACACTCAAGGTATGTAGGGCATCTACTCTTGCTTTCACAATGCAAGTATGATGGAGCCCCACAGGGTGTCACCGCAGACGGCTTTGAGACACAGCTGGGTGTCAACCACTTAGGACACTTCTTGCTGACCAACCTGCTACTGGACACACTAAACGTATGTACGGCATCTACTCTTGCTTGAACAATGCAAGCTTGATGGATCCCCACAGGGTGTCACTGCAGACGGCTTTGAGACACAGCTGGGTGTCAACCACTTAGGACACTTCTTGCTGACCAACCTACTACTGGACACACTCAAGGTATGTAGGGCATCTACTCTTGCTACAATGCAAGCATGATGGAGCCCCACAGGGTGTCACCGCAGACGGCTTTGAGACACAGCTGGGTGTCAACCACTTAGGACACTTCTTACTAACCAACCTACTACTTGACACACTCAAGGTATGTAGGGCATCTACTCTTGCTTTCACAATGCAAGTATGATGGAGCCCCACAGGGTGTCACCGCAGACGGCTTTGAGACACAGCTGGGTGTCAACCACTTAGGACACTTCTTACTGACCAACCTACTAGTTACTGGACACACTCAAGGTATGTACGGCATCTACTCTTGCTATTGAATAATGCAAGCATGATGGAGCCCCACAGGGTATCACCGCAGACGGCTTTGAGACACAGCTGGGTGTCAACCACTTAGGACACTTCTTACTAACCAAACTACTACTGGACACACTCAAGGTATGTAGGGCATCTACTCTTGCTATTGAATAATGCAAGCTTGATGGAGCCCCACAGGGTGTCACTGCAGACGGCTTTGAGACACAGCTGGGTGTCAACCACTTAGGACACTTCTTACTAACCAAACTACTACTGGACACACTCAAGGTATGTAGGGCATCTACTCTTGCTATTGAATAATGCAAGCATGATGGAGCCCCACAGGGTGTCACCGCAGACGGCTTTGAGACACAGCTGGGTGTCAACCACTTAGGACACTTCTTACTAACCAATCTACTACTGGACACACTCAAGGTATCTAGGGCATCTACTCTTGCTATTGAATAATGCAAGCTTGATGGAGCCCCACAGGGTGTCACCGCAGACGGCTTTGAGACACAGCTGGGTGTCAACCATTTAGGACACTTCTTACTAACCAACCTACTCTGGACACACTCAAGGTATGTAGCGCATCTACTCTTGCTATTGAACAATGCAAGCATGATGGAGCCCCACAGGGTGTCACCGCAGACGGCTTTGAGACACAGCTGGGTGTCAACCACTTAGGACACTTCTTGCTGACCAACCTACTACTGGAAACACTCAAGGAATGTACGGCATCTACTCTTGCTTGAAGAAAGCAAGCATGATGGAGCCCCACAGGGTGTCGCCGCAGACGGCTTTGAGACACAGCTGGGTGTCAACCACTTAGGACACTTCTTACTAACCAACCTACTTCTGGACACACTTAAGGTATGTACGGCATCTACTCTTGCTTGAACAATGCAAGCATGATGGAGCCCCACAGGGTGTCACTGCAGACGGCTTTGAGACACAGCTGGGTGTCAACCACTTAGGACACTTCTTGCTGACCAACCTACTACTGGACACACTCAAGGTATGTAGCGCATCTACTCTTTCTTGAACAATGCAAGCATGATGGAGCCCCACAGGGTGTCACCGCAGACGGCTTTGAGACACAGCTGGGTGTCAACCACTTAGGACACTTCTTACTGACCAACCTGCTACTGGACACACTCAAGGTATGTACGGCATCTACTCTTGCTTGAACAATGCAAGTATGATGGAGCCCCGACAGGGCTTCACCACAGACGGTTTTAACACCCAATTGGAGGTTAGGTATTAGCTGACCAACCTACAGCTTCTGTAGGCTTATGATGGTACCGCGTCTAATCATTTGCCGTCACGTTCTAACAAGTATGCAAATGCAAAAACTCAGATCTTTTATCTTAATTGACAACGTTTCAACATTTTTGATGTCTCTAAATCGAAAAACATTTCGAGATATACGCATGTATATCACAAAAAAGTCTTTTTTTCGCAATATTTTTGTTAAAAAATCTTTAAAATAGTTTAAAATGGAAGTGACGTCACATAGCTAGTCTTCAGAGCTGCCACTATAACCAAAAAATCTTGTGATCGGAATGTTACTTATGTTTGGCAGTGTCATTTGACTCTTGTTACCGATTTTCGTCGTTTTCTTACGTGTATGAAACATGACTTGTGACGTCATTTAGCTGATTCTTGATGTTTGTAACTTACGCTCTTTCTGCTGGAAATACTAATGAAAAACGATTTTCGCACTAAATTTTTCTTTTAATAATAAAATACGTGTATCTTTTAATATTGAGTTCTTTCAAAACATACAATAAAAACTAGTACTAAAAAATATGAAATGTTGTCAATTACGGACGTAAATTGTTCTGCTCACCTCACACGTATCATGTATAGTAATCTTACAACTTCATCCTTTCTCAATTCAGTCCACTGCTGAACATAGGCCTCCCCTATTCATTATGTGTATGGACTCAAAAGGATGTTAATGCCCATAATCGCCACTCTGGGCAAGTTTGTTTATCGAAGATTGATTCAATCTTCTATAAACGAATATACGTCTTGAACCAAATAAGCAGAAAGAAAAAAAATCTTTTTCTGAGTTTTTTTATAAGAAAAAATTAAAGATGTATTTATTAAATAGCCGGCCATAGTAGCTGTCAAGTCCGTCCTAACTTTAAGTTTAATGTGTCTATTTTCTTATTTAGTTTTATCCTGCAAACAAACTGTTAATCAGTTTTGCAGGGTCTGTGGTAATTTTAATATTTGTCGACTGTTTTAATAATTCAATAAATAAATAATAATAACATTGAGTGACACTTTTAATTTTGAATCTTAGGGCTTGTCCATTAATCACGTCATACTGTATAGGTCGGGTCAAGAAAAAATCACCAATTATCACCATAGGCGATGGAAGGGTCATCGGACAAATCACGTGTAATTTTTTGTTGCTCTCGAATCTGCTGAACAGCATTATAGCCAGTATAAAAATCTTTACTTTTTTATAAAACATTTTTTAAATACTAAGTTTTGCAACTACGCGAAAATTTACCTCGTAGTCGGCAAAAAAGTACGTAGATTCAAGTGCTATTAAAAGGACTACTTAAGTTGGCAAAAATTACATGTCATATTGGCTAGGGGCCCCCCCCCTAGCCAATATGACATGTAATTTTTGCCAGAAAATATCACCAAATATCACCATGGGGGGGTCTAAAACAGGCCAAAATTGTATGACGTGATTAATGGACAAGCCCTTATTTTAAATATAAATCGCAGGCCTCAGCACCAAGCCGCGTGATAGTGGTATCCAGCAGCGCGCACTACAAGGGCCACATCAACAAGGAGGACCTCAACTTCGCCCGCAAGTACGACGCGGCCGCCGCCTACAGCCAGAGCAAGCTCGCCAACGTGCTGTTCGCGAGAGAACTGGCTAAGAGGACCTTAGGTAACAACACTAGATATTAAGGTCCGACCGAGATCTCGGTCTCGGTCTCGGCATTCTCGGCCAAAAATCGGGCCGAGATATCCCTCTTGGCTCTCGGCCAAAAATGGCCGGGACTCTCGGCCGTGGCCGAGATTCGTAATGAGCTGTAATTGGCGAGCTTGACGCTATCTCGCGAACTCACTGCGATTTTATTGGTGTCATATTGACATGAACTAACTTCAATTTCACTTTGAAATTAACGTAAGGAATAATTCAGAGTAAGCGACCCCTATCATACTATCGATAAAAATACCTAAAATTCAAAAACCGGTTTTTGGGGTACCTACATTTAAAAAAAATCCAAAAAGAAAATATCCATAAAAAAAATTGCTGTATTTAGTTTGACGTTGGACTTACTATAGGTATTTGCTAGGGTTTTTGATTCTTTCTACCAAGTCTCGGTCTCGGCTGAGACTAAAATATGGGTCTCGGTCGGACCTTAGTAGATATCACATCATAAAAACTGCCTAACTCAGTCCACTGCTGGACGTAGACCTAGAAATATAGGTAAGCATTATAGCACCCAGCCGCGTGATAATCGTATCCAGAGAACTAGCCAAGAGGACCTTAGGTAACAACACTGATTGATTGAATATACTTTTCACACTTGCTGTCTAAGCGCGCCATTGCTTGCGCGCGTAGCGGGAGTAATAGAAAAGTGAAATTCCCTAGGGAGTAATAGAAATGCCAGTACGTCATTTAATAATATATTGTTTTAAAACTATTTTTTTGTCGGCAAATGTGATGAAAAACATTGTATGCATCACGGTCGGTAAGCGGAATACTAACTCGAGTCATTAAAAACCCTCCGCCTAAACACTCTCGTTAATAATTCCGTACCTCCCTTGATGCACAATGTACTAACGATACTCCTCCTGGAGTATGTGTGGCTGCTCCCGCGTTTCCGCTACTGCAGCTGTGGCCAGGCGCGGATCTAGGACTTCTATCAGGGGGGTATTGACTTATGATATGATAGTTGTTATGCTTGAAACAGAATCTAGGCATACCTAAGTAATGTTATGGGGGACAAGTGCCCTCAAGTGCCCACAATAGTACATTGTGCATCAAGGGAGGTAAGTAGTAGTAAGTACGGAATTACTAACGAGAGTGTTAGAAGCCCGACGCCGTTAGGCGGAGGGCTTTTATGACTCGAGTTAGTATTCCGCTTACCGACCGTGATGCATACAATGTTTTTCTTCACACTTGCCGACAAAAAAATAAGTTTTAAGACATAATATTATTAAATGACGTACTGACATTTTTATTACTCCCTAGGGAATATCACTGTTCTATTACGCCCGCTACGCGCGCAAGCAATGGCGCGCTTAGACAGCAAGTGTGATGAAACAGTTATTTATTTATTTTAAAATCAGTCAATCCACCAATCATCTACAAGAATATTTCTGGCATGATGAACGGCAAGTCAAATCAGCATCTTTTTTCGAACTGTCAAAACGATCACCACTATGGAATTTTATATGAAATACTCAAAAGTGACGTCACGTTTGAGTACAGCCAAATGACCTACTCTTTTAAGTTCTTTTCAATTTATTAAATAGAAGTTCTGTACAAAAATTACTGCTATTTACATCTTAGTAATAATTTCTTCATGTATTATGTCATGCATAATGTTAAATAATTTATTTTTCTCAAACATGCAATGAAATGTTGTCATTATGTTCGTCATAATAGGCTTTAAAGTATGACGTTGCAGGCGGATGACCTCGAGATAATAGTAAAGGATTTTCATACGAATTTAACGGCCTAGGCCGGTAAGTAATATTTTTTTAAAACATGGCGTCGGTTTTCATGAACAGGCTAAACAGCTAAATTCTGTTTTCTTGATTGTCGTATTTTTTATTTCATTGCATATGTTTGAGAAAAGTACTATACATGCCTCGCCGTGAAATGGGCTTACCGGCTTCGTATCACTGTCCATACCTACTCAGCCGATAAGCCCATCTTTCCTGGCGTCTGCAGTAATGTACTATTATTTAAACTACAGTCATCATCCCTATTCCAGATACCAACATAACAGTAGCAGCAGTAGACCCCGGATTAAGCGACACGGACCTGTCCCGCCATCTAGCGGTGTCGAAGAGCGTCACTCGTTTCGTGATCTACCCGCTGTTCTGGCCGTTCATGAAGCACCCCAAAATGGCCGCGCAGACCGTCATACATGCTGCGCTCGATCCTGACGTGGCCAAGACTACGGGCGAGTATTTCGTGTGAGTAAATAAATTGCTAGCTATTGGCATTTTTTTAGATACGCAAGATCTTTGAAGAAAGTGTTAGTTTCTCTGAAATCGATTCCACGTAGGTAATTTCAATCTGAAGCCCTAGACTTCCTAGAGCTTTAATCGTATTGATAAAAGAGAGAAGTGATGTGACCAGTCTAAGCGCACTATATGTATAGTACGAATCGAATCAGTTGTATTAACAACTATCGCCCTATTTCAGTATTACCGTCATTATCAAAAATATTAGAAAAGATTATCTCTAAAAGACTGGTTAAATTCCTAGACAAATACAAACTGCTTGCATCTTCGCAATACGGCTTTAGATCAGGATTATCTACAAGTGACGCAGTACACGACCTTACAGATTATGTTATTAGACAAATCGACTCCCAAAAAAAGTGCCTAGCCATATTCCTAGACCTCGCGAAAGCTTTTGATACAGTGAAAATACAGACCTTAATTGAAAAGTTAGAGTATCTAGGAATTAGAGGTCATGCTCTCAGAATTTTTAAGGACTATCTCTCAGACCGAAAACAGCGAGTATCAATTGACAATATTTTAAGCGACGAACTTTTCATTAATTACGGCGTCCCTCAGGGCAGTATCCTGGCTCCTACCCTTTTTCTTACTTATATTAATGACTTGTGTACCCTTGCCATCCCTAAAGGTAGACTCATATCCTACGCAGATGACACAGCTCTGCTTTTTAATGGTGACTCATGGAGTGACGTCTTTAATAATGCACAATCAGGCTTCAACCTAGTTAGCCGCTGGCTGAAGGCCAACGCACTTACTTTAAATGCCGACAAAACGAAATATATTACTTTTTCTTTAAATGCCGCTACCCAACCGACAGAAGATATTCACGCCATAATAGCTCATAACTGCCCCATAACCGGCAAATCTGTTAATAATCGCTGTACTAACAATTGCTCAAAACTCGCTAGTGCTAAAAATATTAAGTACCTGGGAGTTATAATTGACCAACACCTCAATTTCAAAGCGCATATTCTATCTCTGACGGCTAGAGTTAGAAAATTAATTTACGTATTTAAAAACCTCAGACATGCGGCAAGTCGGACTCTTATTAAATCAGTTTACTATGCACTTTGCCAATCACTACTGGTATATTGTATTACATCTTGGGATGGAGCAAATAAAACGGTAACTATCGATTTAGAAAGAGCTCAGAGGGCAGTTCTAAAAGTCGCAAATTTTTGTCCTATACGGTACCCAACGACTCTGCTGCTAACTGAGTGCGACGTTCTCAGTGTCCGCCAGCTATTCATTCTGCACACTGTTATGAAAAAACACTCACTGGTCAGCTATGACCCTCAGCTTTTAATAAGCAAAAGGCGTGCGGACATTGTCTGCACCAAGGATTCATTCTGCTCCGCAAACTCGCATAGATTTTTCTGTTTCCTCGGTACATTCCTTTACAATAAAGTCAATCTTTTATTAAACATCCATCCGATGCCCAGTAAAATATGCCTAAAAGTAATTAAATCTTGGCTCACTGGGAAAGCGTACGAGGACACAGAAAGATTATTAGAAGTAGTTTCATAGTGGTTACTAGATACCTTACAGTTTACTTACTTATACTAGATTAAAATTTTATCTTTAGTTATGCATAGATTTTTGTTTTATGTGTTATAGTTATTATAGTTTTATTGATAAAAATAGTATTAAACTTTACTACATAAGTATAGTTAATAGCAATACACTACTATCACTTTAAGTTACGTATGGTTTAATAGAATATATTTTATAAGTCATGTCACTAGCTGTTTTTATCATAAATGGAATATTTTACATTGACCTTTTTGCCTACGTTTTATTGTTTGTTGTGAAAAAAATCATGTTGTAAGCATTCCGCTGCGACTGTTTGACCTACTAAACATAGTATACCTAAGTCACAAGTAAATATTTACTTAGTTTAGGTATAGATCACTACGTATTTTTGGATTAAAAGATTATGTGAATAATGGTACTAAATAATTCAGTCATGTATTACAGGATCTACGTTAATTTGTAAAATTAGATTAAGGTAGTTATATGCGACTATAGTATATTAATTTTATTACCACTTTATATGTACAACTAGCATAAGATTTTATGAAATAAAAATTTATCTTATCTTATCTTATCTTCCCAAGTGAACGTTTCGCTTCGAGCACTAGTCTCTCAAACAAAGGCCAATTGTCTCTATTATCGCAAAGCCGCTAGCTACTGCGTTAGCACGTGTCACTACAACATTCATATTGAAAAGCAAACGGTATCGTCATAACATCAAGGTTCAAATTTAAATGTGACCTGATATTCTAGATAATACGTTTTGAAATTGAAATTGCAGCAACTGTCGTACAATTTAACTTTCAATGTTACTATGGCAATTGGCAAGGTCCTATAGTGTCAGGATTTAATTTTGTCAATAGTACATTAAGAATGTTTCTTCTTTTTACAATTCCAGTGACATGAAGCCCACGGAACCCTCAAAGGACGCCCAGGACTACGAGCTGGCGGCGTGGCTCTGGCGCGTCAGTGAGAAGTGGACGCGTCTGTCCGAACACCGCACGACACTCAAGACTGCTGCCGCGTAGACGGTTAGGGCTCTACGGACAAAACCGATATATTGAGTCAATGGGCGTTTGTGCACTACAATGACTTTTTCTCCAATATGCTCGGAAATGTTCGCATTAATGTAGCAAAAACGAAACGCGAAGTACCTTCTTATGTACCAGCTCAAATTAAAAAAAAAAGATTTTCATTATTGTACAGTTTTTGCGGCCGCGAAATTGTACTAAAATCCATTAATGTATTGTTTTTTACTTCTTAAAAACTACTTTTGGACTTTGAAAAAAATGCATACAGCCAAGTTCTAAAGCCACGACCAAACGCCTGGTCTGGATAGAGCGAGAGACGGCGATCAAATCTATGGCCGTCTCGTTCTATCATGAGTTACAAACGCCTCGGTGTGTCAGGTCGTGTAGGTACGGTTTAATGAAACCATAGATATCGTTACTATTTTTTATGAACGACCATGCATTAAAAAAAAGTTTAGGCGGGAATCATAAGAGATTTTTTCTTTTCAATTGTTATTCAATTTGCAAGAAGAATTACTTAATCGATTGTAATAAATTTTGTTTTATTTCCTTGCATGTTTGGAGAAAAGTCCTATATGTGCCTCGGACGGAAATAGAATTTCGTGGATTCGTATGTAATTGTCGGCCTCAGCTTCGCTTCGTCCGACAAAAAATACTCATCCACGAAATTCGCTTTCCCGGCCTCTGCAATAATGTACTATTACCGTCCGGTAGTCCGGTTTTTTACGGTCCGATATGCCACGCCATTAAATGTATATAGTAGCTTGTGCACTATACGTAATTTTACCGTCCGACATTTTACTTTTCCCCATTCCGGACAGTATTTTTCCGATCCGAGATGACAGCTATGAAAAACGTGTTAATGCTTGTGCACTGCGACCGGAATTGCACTGACTTTTACCGTCCGAACTTTTACAAAATTGAACCGTAAAAATCAAATCCGTTTTTTTCATGCTACTATGCCGCACCTCCGAGTAAAAAGACGGACAAGTGCACAAGCCAATCATCCGTTTTTTTCATGCTAATATGCCGCACCTCCGAGTAAAAAGACGGACAAGTGCACAAGCCAATCATCCGTTTTTTTCATGCCATATCGGACCATGAAAACTCAGTCTGCCGGACAGTAAAAGTCATTGTAGTGCACAAACGCCCAATGGGGAAATTGTTCGGGAACGCAACTGCCATTTGATTTAAGTATACGCAACCAATTTGAAACCTAGTTCACTCTCTAGGAACACGTCAAAATGATAAATACCTAGTGAATGAATATGAATTCAAAGCTTTTACAAAAGCGAAAATAAGTGCAATTTGCCAGTAAATCTAACAGTCAGTTTTAGTGATATGTTAGACAGGAACTATAACCCACTGTATGCATTTAATTTAAAATAGATTAGAATAGAATGTATGTTTCAGTTATAGTTGTTGATTTTATTGAATAAAAAGAAATATTTACAATAAACGATTTGTTTTAATTATATTTCGTAGCTAAATTACATTTGGTTAAAACAACAGTACTTTTTTTTAGAATTACTTTATTTTAGCACTACACCTTAGTGCCACCTGGTTGACAAACAGTTTTAGGCATTGCATCAGTAGACAGTGTAGACGAGCCCTTATTACCTAGTGACGTAGTGAGTGTTGTGTGCAACCCGCTTTTCGAAGTGACAATTAGAGTAGTTCTCTCCCTTCGCTGCTCCCGTCAGCGCTGCCCGCGGCCAGCACCCGCTCTAGCAGAGCACAAGCCCGCTGTATAAACATCAAATACACATCACGTCGGACTTTGGTCGCGGGTACTCCATGATGAGGATCCTCTAAATGAATCGAAACATGTCGAGCAATTATCAACTTAAATTACGTGAGTAACCCGTTTGCTAAATATTTAAACAGTATTACAGTCTGTTAAACCAACTGTCAGTAAAAAACAACTCTGAGGGCCTACACTTGGGCCCGTTTATCAGAACCTGTTAATTTGCAATACAATTAGGGGAAGTCTCCTTTTAATAATATCATCAACTTACAACAAAGGTTTTGCTAAAATTCGAAAGGATTTCTAAATTCGCGCGATATTAAAATTTAATGATCTTGGAAAAGATACGGAAAAAACGTTCCTCAAACGTCAGGTGACAGATGACAGCTGACAAGTTGACATTTACATGCGTTGACGGTGTACGTGTTGTGCTGTAAATTTAGCAAAAAAACCTAAGATTTTCTACAATAAGTGCTATCTAAAATAATTTGCCTACAAAATGAAGACACGCTTCAATACTTACGATATAATATGCATGGTCACCGAGTTACAAAAGTAAGTTATCTTCCTTTTACGAAAACATTATTTAGTTATGAAATAATACATCTTTTGTTGCAATTTCAAGGAAAATTTTACCTTTAATCACCAATATTATACAATACTGACATTATTTTCACCCCTCATGTTATGTAATCGCCGAAAAACTGCTAGTTTATTGGATTAACTTGTTTAAAAAAGTAATTGAATTGCGTTGTTGACAATGTGATTTTATCCAGGCTGGTGGGCATGCGAGTGAACCAGGTGTACGACATAGACAACAAGTCGTACCTGATCCGTCTGCAGCGCTCGGAGGAGAAGGCTGTGCTGCTGCTGGAGTCGGCTAACAGGTTCCACACTACACACTTTGAATGGCCGAAGAATGTTGCACCTTCCGGGTTTACTATGAAAGTTAGTGGTTTTATATTAAGACAGCTACTTATATGGTTGAAATAATGAACATTATGTTCTGAGCTAAGGGTTAACAAAAATTAGAATTTTTATAGAAAAGATAACAGTGGAAGGGATTTTTTGAGATATGTATTCTGATAACTTGATTATAATTCATAATAATTGATTTGGCCGCTGTGCAACCATTTTCATAAATGTATCTCTCGACCTGAGAGACATAAGGTAAAAATTTTACTTAACTCAAATAAAACTCATGTCATAGCTGACAGTGACAGAGGTTGAAGCTTCAAGAAATGGAATTAAATATAAATTACACACTATTTTAATTACAATACTTGTAATTTTTGTACTGTCAGCTTTACAGTAGGACTTTAAATTTCAAGAAGCTAGTACTATTAATTTGTATCTGTAGACCTAATTCTCATATTGCAGCTCCGTAAACACCTCAAAAACAAGCGTCTAGAGAAGCTCACACAGCTCGGCATTGACCGTATCATAGACCTGCAGTTTGGTAGTGGGGAGGCGGCATATCATGTCATTCTGGAGCTGTATGACAGGGGAAACATAGTACTGACAGATTACGAGTGGACTATACTCAATGTGCTGCGGCCACATGTGGAGGGGGATAAAGTCAGGTTTGTGAATCATTTTTGCATTGTTGTTTTATTGGGCCAGAGACTTTGAAATATTTTGAAGTGATTTTAATAATTAAGTCATGTGTAATAAAATTAATGAGTCAGAAATAATTACTTATGAACAGGTATTTTAAGTGTTTTTTGCAGAAAAAATAGGTTTCAAAAATGTTTTTATAATTTTGTAATAAACAATTTAATTTCGTAAATTTTGTGTTCACATTCACATTGTATCTTCCTGGGTACTGTAACATCAGTTACTAATTCTTTCATGTATCCTTATATGAAATAAGTAGACTTAACCCTTTACCTACGGGGCCATAATATTTGCTATTAAATTGTTTGACTTGACACCATTACATAAGTATGACTTTAATTTCACAGTGGTGGCAACTCTGGTTGACACCCGTAGGTAAAGGGTTAAGAGTCCAGATATACCTATAGCGCTAAGCCAGACATTGGGAAACTTACCTTTGGTTTAATTAATATAAAAACATAGAAAATAATTGGTAAATTGGTATCTGATGTTACAGTCTTGAGGATTTAACTCGTTTTTTTTTTGTCATATGAAAACTGTAAAATTATTTTTTAATTCAATTGTTTATTTATGATGCTTTGTTTTTTTGTTATCATGTATTTCTTGTCACCCTTTTTTGTCATACTTTTTCTTGTTATGAGTCATTGCATTATTCAAATAAATGTGTTATCTATCTTTCTATCTATTCAGGTTTGCAGTAAAAGAAAAATATCCCCTAGATAGAGCAAAGTCGAACTTTGATCCACCTGATGCAGAGGCTTTGAAGAAAATACTAGCCAACAGCAAACCTGGAGATAATCTCAAGAAAATACTGAACCCTAACCTAGGTAAGTAAATGGAGGAGGTAAATTAGTAATAATTTAAAAGTGATGATTGTTTTGTTTTTAAAACATTCATACTCTTAAATTGAAACATTCTTTACATAATTATTTTACTCAAGCCAATTCATATCAAATCACATTATGCTCACATGAAGATAATTGTAATAAAAAAAAAACAATTTGCTTGGTCCACTGCTACCATTCACTTTACATTTCAAACAACCTCGCTAATATTATAGAATGTACACAAACATATTAAAATAAAAGACACTAAGTATCTTGAAACTAATCAACAAACAAATTTCGAAATGTCTTTATCTGCGCATGTATTTGTCAAATACTCGTTAGTGACAAGATCACATCATCAGCCTATCTCAGTCGAGTTCTGGACGTAGACCTCTCATAATATTAACTATGCGTTTACACTCATTAGGAGGTAAATGCCCATAATCGCCACTCTGGGCCAGCGGATTGGTGATAGCAGTAATGTATATGAAGATGCTGCTGCCCATCATCTTCTTCTAATCAAAGAATAGTAAGTGACACTTCAATCCCTTAGTCGGCTATTACGACACCCGCGGGAAGAGTTGGGGTAGTGTCAAATGAATTCTTACTGCCGTTACAAACACGCAAAATTCGAAAAACCGCCGCGCATATATTTTTGTCAAGTCTCGTTAGTGGCAAGATACTGGGACTAAAACTGCGACCATATATAACATGGACGTCTAGCGCCAGCTCAAAAATGCCCCCAAAAACAATTGTCCAATTGTGCCAAGATGGGCAGGACATAGCGCTTTTGTTAACACTGCGCATGTTTCGGTACAACATCTTTGACGAATGTTTTTAGAATATATTAGCTAATCAAAACTTTGACAGACCAATCACAACAAATTTTAAATGGCGGTTTAAGTTTTTATAGGTAGATATTGAAATTCATTGCCGTGATGTATTGAAGAGGGAGTGACACTTGTCAACTAAAATTCAGGACCGTTTTTGAAAGGCATCTTCCATGTTTTATTTGTTCGTAGGACTAAAAAAATTGCTTCTATATTGCCCTGTCAACAGAATATGGTCCAGCGATAATAGACCACGTCCTCCTGGAATCTGGGCTGACGGGCAACATGAAGATCAGCCCGGAGCCTGGGAAGGGCTTCTCCGTGGAGCAAGACCTGGAGAAGCTGGTGGAAGCTGTGAAGAAAGCTGAAGAGCTGATGGAAACTGCCAGGAGGGAAGTCGCTAAGGTAACTTCTTTGTCAATGCTAGAAGAGGCACAGGACTGACAAATGTGGATGGATATGGAACAGGCCTATCCTCGTGATACTCAGTTATTGAAATTTTAATGAATTTAAAAATAAATTTGGTTTTCCTTTGTTCTACATTTTACATAAAAAAAATAATTTTGAGTGCAAGTTCAACCTAAACAGGCTTTGCATTCATAATTTGACAAAAATCGACTGTCTTTTAGAAATCACAATGGGCAGGACCAGGAGGTAAAAATTATCTCCGTACACTTTTTTTATAATATTGCCAAGACATAAAAGGTTTTTTTATTCATTCTAGAATAGCTTGAACCTCGTAACAGTTTGTTTTAGTGTAGAAAGTTGGTTATTATTTTTCCGTAAAATTTTAGGATCTTTGCTTCATATCATCAGACTCATCACAATGTTGTAACTTTTAACCAACAATTTAGATTTTAGCAGATTTTCAAAAAGAAGATCGCTACTTAAATACGTTATTCTAGATGTAGAAGGTATTTTAGTACGTCTAGACTTCAGAGCGTTACTAAAAAAATGACCACCCAGAACATATTTGTATTTTCTACATACCAGGGCTTCATAACTCAGAAGAGGGAAGAGCGTCCCCAGCAAGGCGAAGGAGCGTTTTTCCTCACCAACGTGGAATTCCACCCGATGCTTTACGCGCAGCACAAGACACAACCCTATGCGGAGTACGACACCTTCGACAGAGCTGTCGATGAGTTCTTTTCGGCGCTAGAGGGCCAGAAGATTGATTTAAAGGTTAGTACTTTCAGTCACATACCACCAACCTTAATAACTCAGAAGATCGAAGGTGCGTTCCTGACCAATGTGGAGTACGACCAGATACTGTACGCCGAACACAAGACACAACCCTATGCGGAGTACGACACGTTCCACAGGGCTGTCGATGAGTTCTTTTCGGCGCTCGAGGGCCAGAAGATTGATTTAAAAGTTAGTACTTTCAGTCACATACCAACAATCTTAATACCTCAGAAGATCGAAGGTGCGTTCCTGACCAATGTGGAGTACGACACGTTCGACAGGGCTGTCGATGAGTTCTTTTCGGCGCTGGAGGGCCAGAAGATTGATTTAAAGGTTAGTACTTTCAGTCACATACCAACAATCTTAATACCTCAGAAGATCGAAGGTGCGTTCCTGACCAATGTGGAGTACGACCGACTGTACGCCGAACACAAGACACAACCCTATGCGGAGTACGACACCTTCGACAGGGCTGTCGATGAGTTCTTTTCGGCGCTGGAGGGACAGAAGATTGATTTAAAGGTTAGTACTTTCAGTCACATACCAACAATCTTAATACCTCAGAAGATCGAAGGTGCGTTCCTGACCAATGTGGAGTACGACCGACTGTACGCCGAACACAAGACACAACCCTATGCGGAGTACGACACCTTCGACAGGGCTGTCGATGAGTTCTTTTCGGCGCTGGAGGGCCAGAAGATTGATTTAAAGGTTAGTACTTTCAGTCACATACCAACAATCTTAATACCTCAGAAGATCGAAGGTGCGTTCCTGACCAATGTGGAGTACGACCGACTGTACGCCGAACACAAGACACAACCCTATGCGGAGTACGACACCTTCGACAGGGCTGTCGATGAGTTCTTTTCGGCGCTGGAGGGCCAGAAGATTGATTTAAAGGCTAGTACTTTCAGTCACATACTAACAATCTTAATACCTCAGAAGATCGAGGGTGCGTTTCAGACCAATGTGGAGTAGGACACATTTGACAGGGCTGTCGATGAGTTCTTTTCGGCGCTGGAGGGCCAGAAGATTGATTTAAAGGTTAGTACTTTCAGTCCACATACCAACAATCTTAATACCTCAGAAGATCGAAGGTGCGTTCCTGACCAATATAGAGTACGACACGTTCGACAGGGCTGTCAATGAGTTCTTTTCGGCGCTGGAGGGCCAGAAGATTGATTTAAAGGTTAGTACTTTCAGTCATATACCAACAATCTTAATACCTCAGAAGATCGAAGGTGCGTTCCTGACCAATGTGGAGTAGGACACATTCGACAGGGCTGTC
>JALPQI010008621.1:0-52619 GCA_025490895.1 Thaumatotibia leucotreta
GACAAAATCGCGTAAAGCGAATTTCGTGTATATTGTGGTCTTGCAATTCAGTACCAAACTCAAGCATTTCGGTAATTTTTGCTTATCTGTAGTACTTACACTTATTTTACTTAAAACAGTAAATAACGTAATAACAGTTATTGTTAGAAAGTAGAGTTAGAATGCGATACGAGATGGTGCTATGTGCCGCGCGCAAGAAAATAACCAATTTGATATCAATGTAAGGTGCATTCATCCTTACGTGTCTTATCATGTAAACAAACACTTTTTGAAAACATTATCACAATTTTCTCTGCAATTACACATTAATCATCACGTCAAATGTTGTTGCATACTTAATTAAACTCGCAAAGTATTATAATCACTCAAAAAAGCACTGAAAAATATCATTTCTGTAAAGATTTTCGTCAATAAATGCTGTTACGGTCGGATAACTTTAAAAAACATCTGACATTGATGTGACATTGCGATGTCTAGATTGTCTATGTACCATAATGTTGGCATGTCAATATATCGATATTAATACTTAAAGTACAACTCGAGGAAAATGCAATTAAAATAAATTGCAGTAATTTAACAAAATTTATTAGGGTTTCGTAGCAAAAATGGCAACAACGGAACCCATACTTATAGTTTCGCTATGTCCGTCTTTCCGCAGCATACTTAGCTCAGTGGCCGTTAATACTACATATAAATCTGAAATTTGGTACAGGTATACATATTGATCATGCCAACAAAGTGATACAATAAAAAGTAAAAAAAAAAAATTTTTCGGGTACCTCCCCCCCCAATTGGTGATGTCGGGTGATTTTTTTATTTGCTGTAATCGTATAGTGTGGGGTATCACTGAATAGGTCTCTTAAAAAGAAAAAGGGGCTTTTAAGAAAGTTTTTTTTCTAAAGTCAATATTTTCGGAGAATATCGCTCCAAATGAAAAAAAAAATTGTCCCCCCCTCTAACTTTTGATCCAAAGGTCCAAAAAAAAATCATGAATAGCGGGCTGGCATAAAACTATTTCGAACATAATCGGCCCAGCCGTTTTTGAATAACTACGAAACCCTACACTGAGCATGGCCCGACATGCTCTTGGCCGGTTTTTGTAATTGATTTCAATATTTATTTTATTCAAAGACTGGCAGTGCTTAGTTGTCTATTGAATAAAATCTTCACGTCAAACGTCATTCGTTTCGCTACTTCGCTTCACATTGTTCGTTACGGGTGCACTTCATGTGATTTTTCTCATGACTAGTGGCGCCTTCGTTGGAGCGACAGAGAAAAATCCTCGAAATTTAACCATAGTTTTTGATATAATCTTATACGAATTAATTCTCTTCCTGACAGACGATGTAAAATCGATAATCCTCTATTTACGTACCTAAGCAGTGAAATTATCGCTGACATTTCATTATATCGACATTTCTAATCACTAGTGATTGTCTTTTGATCATCGTTGACGTTTTGTTTGTTTTACTTGGTCTGTGGTTTGTTTACATGATAAGACAAGTAAGAATGAATACACTGTACTAATGGCATAAATTTAAAAACAGCGTTAGGTATAGCGAATCAGCGTTAAACGGGGTCGCGTAAAGCGGGGTATTACTGTACTTGTCATTTTGACATGAGTGACATTCTAGAGTAGCCTAAGAGTTCAAATTTTTTGTGTGACAAGTACATCGTATCAAAATTGGACTTAGATTGTTTGTTGCTGAACTACACTATTATTCAATATACTCTATGTGCCAAACAAGGAACAAAATGTTGTTTAAATAGATTTTAATCAAGTCTTTGTAAAGGAAATTATAATAAAGACAGTCCTTTGTGTTTCGAAGGGAAAATTAAAGATGCTTTGTTGTTACATGTCGCTTCGCTGCTTGTTTTGCACGATTTAATTTTAATTACCTACAGCGTTTTGCTCAATTTGCCTTTCATAATTTTTTTATAACCCGAAAAACATTCTACACCTACCTACACTATTAGGATTTTTGTTCCATGGTTTGAAAGTAGGAGTATGTAAAGGTGCATGCAGACCAAAAGAGCATTCGCCGTTCTATCCCCCACTCTACGAAATCAACGAAACACGTTTCGTGTAACGATCGAATTTCGTAGAGTAGGGGGATTAAACAGTGAATGCTCTTTTGGTCTGCATGCACCTTTACGGATAAGATGGAACAGTTGCTATTTCTGTACGGAAGTTTTTTAGTAAGTAAGTAGGTAAGTATTAAATAAGGCATTATAATATTTTTACTTAATGCCCTTACTTGTCAGGTGAAGGTTAAGTTATTATAACGCAATTATTAATATCTGATTTATAAAAGCTCAGACATTCTATTTATGACACGAGTCATGACTTTGAACACCTACATGAGTTTTCTTTAATTAATAGCTTGGTACCTAGTTACCTACAGAGTTCAATAATATCTGAACAATGCTTCTACAAGGTAGACATATTTTTGAAGATAGCGGACAACTTAAATTAATATTTTATTAATTGATAAATTTGATTAAATTACAAAATATCACAGAATATGAACAAAAATAAAACGTAGCTTGAATTGTAATTATATCTACCTATCCTTATAGTTCACAATGTATTTGAAGTGTTGGAGCACTTCGTCCCAAGAGCAGAAAATAAAAACTTTATTCATAAACAATCATGAAATAAAACTATGAAAACGGATAAACTCGCGTATATTAACTAATTTTAACTTCATTCCGACGTTTCGAACACTTTACAGGGTTGCGGATGCGGTGGTGCGGATGAGTTAAAATTAGTTAATATACGCGAGTTTATCCGTTTTCATAGTTTTATTTCATGAGTAATCCTCGCGGTAACCGAAGAAAATATCATAAACAATCAGTTAAAATTATAATAATAAAAAAAAAACAAATCATTTTACCTACCCTACAGTTTCGTTATTTACGAGGTCATATCCATACATTTTAGAGATGCTCTGATTTAGATACCTACTTAATTGTCATCATCATCATCATCTCAGCCATAAGACGTCCACTGCTGAACATAGGCCTCCCCTCTGGACCTCCACATGTACCGGTTAGATGCGACCTGTATCCAGCGTGTCCCGGCGACCTTCATAAGGTCGCCTGTCCATCTTGTGGGTGGACGTCCTACCCTGCCCCCCCCCCATGATAAACAAAACAAAACCTACTTAATTAAGTAGGTATTAATTAGTTATCGTATGTCCTGGGTATTATTATGGTCACTACGGTCAGATAGTTTATCAAATGTCAGAACAATTATTTTGAAGTAGATATGCAAGTACCTACGTCATAATAATATCATTAGATATTATTTATTAGCTAGTATTATTCTAGTCTGCATTTCCCATTCTACACATTAACTCACACCGCCTAGTTAAGTTGAGATTATAAGTTAATTATTTAACTTGAATAATTTACTAATTTTCTCCAAGAATTAATGGAGTTTCTACCAACGAATCACTAGTACTTTAAGTACCTATGTTTATTATTCTACCGCAAAATGGGGTGAGTTGGGACAAATCATACATTGAAATCTCGATAAAAGTTTGATTATACGTGAGGCAAACAGATTTAATTACGTAAAAAAATAAAAATATTTTAAATTTTCGTTATTTATTTAATTTCATTATTTCGACTCAAAACCACTACTTTGGTCACTAGCGATCACTAAAGGTCAGTAGCGGTAGCAATGGGGTTATATGGAATTGACATTTTGATATTATAAACTTTATAATAGCTTGATTGATGAGCATTTTGTTATTTATGTAGCAGCAAACACCCTGGTCCAAGACATTGCCCACCAACTCGAACCGTTTATTCTCTCCACGTTCATGGTCCAACTGCCCCTGCAGTCGTTCCTCTCTTACGGTGCTAACTTGTCAGGCGCAGATCCCAGGCGCGGATCCAGGACTTCATTAAGGGGGGGTCACTGCCCTATGACAGTATTTTATACTTAAAACAGCATACCGAATTCCAGTGTCAAGGGGGGGGGGGCAAGTGCCCCCCATTGCCCCCCACTGTATCCGCGCCTGGCAGATTCAGGACTTCGTTCTGGAGGGCATTCTATTTTTTCAATTATTTAAAACAGCACTTTGGCATACCTAGGTCTGGGTCTGGACCTATGTAGGTACTAGGTATGGGGGCACTGTGGAACGAAATTCGGCTCTCGAATAGGTACATAGGAACCGAAGAAAATAACAAATTGTAATGCTTTTTTGATTGAAATGTGTTTAGCTTATTATTTCTATAAATCTATAAATCTTTATTAAACACCATAGGAAATACAATTTTACAGACATATCCGGTATGTCCCAAACTAGGCTGAGCCTGTATCTTAGGACACACTGTCATTTCTATGACAACCTATTTTGAGGCCATTTGACTCGAAAGTTATAGTTTTATGATTTTTATTTCGATAAAGTGTCGAATGAATCAACTCGTATGGAGCACTCACGAAATTCAAAGTAAACCCTTCGCGCCTGTAGTATCCGTATCTATTTATCACTATTATCACCTGGACTTCGTAATCAGCGCCGATATCGGCTCCTTGCACCACAATCACTTCGACACAGCCTTCCCGCCGTCCACCTTTCATCATTCATGAATTTCATGATAAAAGTCCTATACATCCCACGTCTTTAAGCCGTGCGTGCAGGAGACGACATCGACAGATGTATGCTTCTCTTTCTTGCATACACTACAGGATGCTCAGCCAAGTTGCCAATCGCTAGCGCTTGCTAGCGCATCGTAGTTTTCCCTCTCTGTCACTCCTTCATATTAGTGCGACAAAGAGTGAAAACTACGATGCGCTAGCAAGCGCTAGCGATTGGCAACTTGGCTAAGCACCCAGCGCCTTCAACTTGTTCATTTTGTTGACAGATGTGATGAGCCGCCCGCGGCCGGCTCTGTGGGCGCTGGCGCTGCTCTGCGCGCTGGCGCCCTCGCACGCCGATGGAAACATAGGTAAGACCCTTATTTAAGACGATATCTCAGTAATGGGACCTTATTGTCGATGAGACTTATGGCGTTATGCTCCTATGTACATAATATGTATACAAAATACAAATGGGTGAATCAACTTTTTTCTGTCTGTTATTGCCATGGATACGGTCGCCTGATTCACGCTGGTTTTATGCAAAATTATAACATGCACGCAGTGCATGTCTGTAGGTGGCCTTTTAAGGAAAGGTCTTATTAACACCAGAAAAATGTATGTTTGCATAGTTTAATTGCGTAATTTTGCATAAAACCAGCGTGATTCAGGCTACCGTAACCATGGCAATAACGGACAGAAAAAAGCTGATTCACCCAAATACAATACAACGCCATGAGACCTAAGCGCGTCTTTCGAGCGTCGTCGCTTAAAGACGTTTTGATTAAAAAACATATGTAGTTATACTTCATTAAAGTAAGTAATTTCATTACATTATATACCTACGTAAAAAGTTTTGAATATTCAAACTGAAATTAGAACAACATTGAAAGTTTCTGTACCTATCTAAATACCCGAACTCTGACTGAAAACTCGTAACTAGAGCAAGAAGACCCACTGTATGTACACGTACAGATGAGGTTACTCGTACTCAGCATTGATATTATTTATATTTATACCTATTTGAATCATAACCAGGAACCTATAATAAACACACATTGTAAGTACTTATATAGGTTATATAATAGGGTGGATCGTTTTTTTTATTTTCGGATAATCATTAAATAATCTGACACTGACACAAAAAGAAGAGACTCAACTCCTTGTAGCAGAAAGAAAGGTTCTGCGCAAAATCTTGGGACCTGTGAAAAGAGACTAAGGAACATGGAGGATCCGTAAAAACATAGAGATACAGGAGCTGATGGCCGAACCCAACATCATCGGCGTAATAAAGTCACACAGACTTCGCTGGTTCGGTCACCTGCTCAGAATGGGAGAGGATCGTGCTGCCAAGAGAGCATACGTGGGCCGACCGACTGGCCGCCGCCCGGTGGGGCGACCCAGGTACCGCTGGGAGGACACAGTGGAGGCAGATCTGCGACATCTTCAAGTCAATAACTGGCAAGAAGTTGCGCAGGATCGAGACGGATGGCGTGCTCTCGTTTCGGAGGCCAAGACCCTCTTTGGGTCCCTGAGCCAAATTAGTTAGTTAGTTATTAAATAATCTATACGAATCGATTCTATGTGGCTAGAGAAACAAAAAATAGTACGACCATTTTTGGATATCTTATCATTTTGTACTTCGTTTATAGGCTCAAAGATCGACTCTATTTTTGAGGTTTTTTTAAGAAAACTCAGATTAGCATGGATATTTTTTGTTTTAATTTTATGGATAACCAAAATAAGATTGTTTTGCATAAATTTTGGATTTGCGTGGTTTAATTATATGAACATTGTTAGTAGTATCTCCAAAAAATTATTTTTAACTTCGAGGCTCTTGCGGCAGTACTTACCGAATGATTATCGGAAAAAGATATATTGTTGAAGATGTTACTTTTTAGACAGATTATTCTTACAGGGCCGCGTTTCAGAAATTTAAAAAAAAATTTTGGTTCATACATTGAAGTATGAAAAAAAATTTTTTTTTTCGGATTTATGGAAGCGCGGGCCAATAAAATGATGGTCTTAAAAACTAACATTCTTTAACAATATATCTTTTTCTGGTAGTCATTTGGCAAGTACTGCCGCAAGAGCCTCAAAGTTGTAAACCAGTTTTTGCCGATACTGGTTATAATTTTCATATAATTAAATTGTGCAAATTCTAAATTTATGACAAATAATGTTATTTTGTTTCTACATAAAAGTAAAACGGAAAATATCCACGAACTACTGACTTTTCTTAAAAAACCTTAAAAATACAGTCGATCTTTGGGCCTATAAACGAAGTACAAAATGAAAGTAAATCCAAAAATGATCATAATACTTTTTGTTTCTCTAGCCACGAAGTATCGATCCATAAAGATTAATTAAATCTAAAGTATACTATCAAATTAAAACTAAATAAACTAAAGAATAAAATTTCCTTACCAGCTTTTCTGTCTTCTGTCCATAGCTCTGTCAGTCTCATAGGCAAAATCTTAAAGGGTCTTCCCCCAAACTATGAGACTGCGGGTTTGGAAGAAGCCAGAAAGGCCTGATCTATGAAATGCCCTCACACAACATTCCCATCTCATCCAGATTGCCAGAGGAGTTGGGACGATGTTATGTGCGAAATTACTTTTAATTCCCTTCTGAGCCGAAGTACAGGTTCAGAACGAGCTAGAATACTGGCATCTCGCAGGAAGGAATCCGGCGAGTGGCTTCGGGCCTATCCATCCCCGAACACAGGAACCTTCCTCGAGCCCGAAACCTTACGTTTAGCAACCTGTCTTCGGCTCGGAATCCCCGTCTGTGCTCCACACAGGTGCCCCTGCGGCAGCGAAGTTGACGCTCTGGGACACCACGGACTCTCTTGTCAGAAAAGTGCCGGCCGCTTTTCGAGACATGCCGCCCTAAACGACATTATTCGCCGGTCTCTTGCCACCATCAACGTGCCAGCTCTTTTGGAGCCCACCGGCATCGCACGTGACGATGGCAAGAGACCTGACGGCATGACTCTGGTTCCATGGAGATTGGGAAGGGTGCTAGTTTGGGATGCCACGTGTGTAGACACACTGGCTCCTTCCCACCTCTCTGGAACCAGCAAACAGGAGGGTGCGGCTGCGAAGGCGGCCGAAAATCGCAAAAATGTGAAATACTCGGGTCTCGGCTCCGGCTACATATTCACGCCGTTTGGGGTTGAGACCCTTGGTCCGTGGGGTCCCAGCGCTCATAAGTTTTTTATAGATATATCTAAGCGGCTTGTTGACGCCACTGGTGACCGCCGTGCTGGCAGCTACCTAGCTCAACGCATAAGTATCGCGATGCAGCGAGGTAATGCTGCCAGCATCCTTGGCACCATGCCGCGGGGGCCCAACTTTTTAGATTTATTTTAGTTTTATTTAGTCTTAATTTGATAGGTTACTTTAGTTTAGTTATATTTTATTCTTTAGTTTATTTAGTTTTAATTTGATAGTCCATAAAGATTGTTTTATGAATTTCCAAAAATAAAAAAATCGCTCCACCCTATTATATAATAGATATTTAGATTAGAGCGTAACTCGCAATTAAGTCACAATAAAGGCCCTTTATGCGTGCTGGATTTTTTGACACTTTTAGCAATTTACCTACTGTTAGAACCAGACTATGTTGGCGAATATTTTTGAGAACTTGGAAGTCTTAACATAAATGTGCCGTGTACTGAGTAAGCCCAGAAAAGCTCTGTAAATCAGGTAACGATTTTTTCCTTTGCACCTACAGTCAAGAGGGCATAAATATGTATACATTTTTTATCTGGAGTTTAAAGTCTAAAGTTGCCCTAGACCACCCCTTGACTGTACCATTATTAAAGGTAAATACATAATCATTAGAGGTGCCATTGTGTCCTTTGATGGAAAATAGCTCAAGAATAGTCACTAAATAGTCACTTCTCTTGTCTGTTCTTATGTATTGCTTATATCTTTGAAATTATGCAACAGATCTTGAAGCGGTTTTTTAATAGATAGAGCAATTTAAGAGTAAGGTTTTAGTACCATCAATAGTGTAGGTACTTAAATACCCGTGCAAAGGGGCGGGTCGTATCGATGGATGACATTGAAACCTAAGCAAATATTTTTAAATGTTTATGAAACTCGATCGATAGGCACAAGATATAAATAGACCAAGCTAGGGGTCTCACTGTCCACTTGCAATTCCATTTGTAGGGGATTAATTTTCGGTAGAAAATATAAGAACTAGGTAGCAGAAATTGTAAAACCTGAGACGTGAGAATTATAAATGATTGCGTGTCTTTCTTCTATCCCTATGAATAGGTACATACCTATCTATACGGTAGGTACATTTAAGAGAACAGATGGAACTTCACCACGACTCCGGAATTAGTTATGATAGTGAAACTCATCGCACTAAGCCAAGCTTAAATAAACGTTATAACTTTGCGAATAGGTACTTCACATTACAAAGCCTAAAGTCAAGATTCTATTTCAAATATTTCACCCGAAATTCGTCCTAAAATAATACACGACTTTATCATTTCCATCGATGCGAATGACAGTTAAAGTTGTCCGAGTTGATAAGTACCTACCTATCACAATCTCGTCTGTAGATCGAAGTTCTTGTCTCTGAAAAATCAGGTTATAACTATTCAGACAGTGAAAGATTTGACAACAAATTGATTCTTTACGATGAAATTAGTCCCCATGTACTGGTATGATTGGACGGAACCCATCAAATGTTTGAACAGGTAGTAGGTACCTAACTATTTTGACACTGCATTCAAATTTAAACTTTTATGAAAGTTTAATGTTCGTTTCCTGACAAAACGTTAAGCACCTAGTTACGACTTTAGGTAGGTACCCATGTAAGTCCTACAGGTAGAAAAGTACGTAGGTATTTTGTGGCACCGCGGTTAATTAGCAACAATTTCACTTGTGGGTGTGCTCTTAGATGGAAATAGAATATCTTACCACTACGATGCTTGTGATCCTACGCCATCCGGTTTGCAAAGGTATGCAAAGGTGTTCAGGCACGCGAAACATACCCTTTGAGGGAACTGGTAGAACTGGGTCGTGAACTAATAATTGAATTTGCCTCTATTCCTATGAATTTGAATACGAATACGGATATTATTTCATGCACAGAGATATATTTGTATTTTCACCGAGTAATGCAGATATTTTATTAATTAGGTACTGGCAATTCCTTGAAGGACCAAAAATTATTTTGTTCCCAAGTAGACAATAGATATAACTAGGTACATAATTCAAATTACTAAAGCATGATCTGTGGCCAATAATTGAAAGATTTTTAGAAATCTAATTACATTAAGTACATTTAGTCACCCAAATGTAGACCACGAAGCCTTTAAGGTCTTCGAAACGTCGGGATGTAATTAGCGATATAATCCGTAATAAAAAATATATTTCATGAATATCTACCGCGGAAAACGAATAAAACATTAATTTTTTTTTGTTAATTAAATTGGTCCACTAGAAGAAAGAAAAACAAATTACTTTCAGAAAAACAGGTACACTCAACCAATTGGAATCCTAGACCACTCTAGAACCTTATCAAAATGACAAATAGTAAGGGATTTCTTAGAATTTGATTTATCGCTTCACTTTGACATGGTTCCTGAATGGCCTAGTGTTCCAATTGTGCTTATTACAATTTACAAAAATTATATGGTAGGTTGTAAAAGTAATTCAATATGCATTGCTCAATTTGTCTCATGATAAACTCACGAGTTCGTTACCCACGAATTTTTTACGACTTATAGCTGTGACCTTTTAGGTTTCACCCGAATGTCAAAGGCTGCTTCCTACGCTCACTGGGGAATTTAATTAATTCTTGAAGCTATTACACATGTATTATTCGTCGGTTTGAATAGTTTAATCTTTGAACAACAGTGTTATTCACGTTATTAAGTTATTTATAGATTATTATATGCCGTTTATGATTTTTGTCAGCCTCTTTAGCCTAGTTGATAGTGACCCTGCCTACGAAGCTGGAGGTTCCGGGTTCGAATCCCGGCGAGGGCATTCTTTGTGTATTTATTTATCACAAACGTTTGTTCCTTGGTCATGGCTGTGTATGTATCTAAGTATCTATACGTATCTATCTATTGTATATATCGTCGCCTGGTACCCACAACACAAGCCTTAATTGAGCTTACAGTGGGACTAGGTTGATTTGTGTAAGATGTCCCAAGATATTTATTTATTTATTATAAAAAAAAAAAATCTTGAAGCTATTACACATGTATTATTCGTCGGTTTGAATAGTTTAATCTTTGAACAACAGTGTTATTCACGTTATTAAGTTATAGATTATTATATGCCGTTTATGATTTTTTTCCTAACTAGTGCGGAAAAGTAAACTTTGCGCACGCTTCTCCTGCGTTAATTTCTCTTTTTAAGGCACTTGTTATGAAAAAAATCGTTCGATACACGTGTAAAAACTTCTTTTTAACTCGGGTGATTGTCGCCCTCGTTTCACTCGGGCACCAACTACCACCCTGTCGAAAAAAATTTTTTTTTCAACCTGCATCGTAATATACTATTTATTGCCTTTGTCAATTAGAGCTTATCGCAGGCGGGGACTAGGTATGTAGGAAACAAATCATCACTATCCTTATATTCAACCTCGGATCTACTGCAATCGATTAGGTAATGGAAATATCACCTTTCTTACACTCTGAATATGGGTATTTTTTCCATCAATTCAATGTTGCAGAATACGAAGTTGAGTAAGTATACTCGTAACACGCCCTTGACGGCTCCCGAGTTCGTAGGAGACCAAAAAAGCGATGGAAAATAGATGTCGTGAAGACCGATAATTATGTGCGTAAACGGGCTGACAATCGAAGATGGCCAGTAGACCTACCATGACTTTGCAAGTATCAGTTTACTCGATACGTAAAGCAGGCCATCACGCTCGCTCCAATAAGTCAGTGTGAGCGCAATAGAATGCTATACGTATTGAGTAGAACCTAACGTAACTTTTACTTTGCAACTCATGGTACGGCTACAGGATCGCGTAAAGTGGAGGCGAGAAAATAGGACAGCAGATACAGGCAAAGACCGGAATAAAGCTAGGTAGAAGAAGAAGAAAAATTAGCGCCAAAGCAGCAGAGCTGCGAGTACTTACTTGCAAAGCACATCTTTGCAAGATTTTGGATTTTCATGGGACAAAATCGCATTTATGTATTTATTAACACATTAAAACTATTATAGTATTTTATGCAATAGTGGTATTACAAGGGTGAAAAAGTGCGAGCGGCGTGAGTTGCGATACGAGCCCAAAGGGCGAGTATCGCAATTTAAGACGTCGCGAGCATTTTTTGAACTAGTAATACAACGTTGCATACTATACTTTTTCTACGACTAAGAGGCATAGCATACACAGAACTCATAAAATATCCTATATTACTGAGCGCCACACACGTATTCCAGTTGTCACCGATAAGCACATAGTTTGTATAACTAATATAACATTGATAGCTCATCCCTACCTGCATTCCCAAGAACAGTAGGCAGAACATTAGAAATAAATGATGAAAAACTCATATTTTAGATAGATTTTAGGCACTGCACAAACTTTAATGCAAATCGACTCAAATCAAACCGAGCGCTATACTGCCTATACTGAACTGGGGGCCGTCCACGAACTTCGAAATTCGCAAAAGTCGAGCATCCGTCTCTGTTACTCTAATAATAATTTTGTTCAAGTGACAGAGACAAAATATCGAAACTCAATGTCGGAGGTCGCGGCAGGACTTTCAACTGCTAGCGGAAACCGGGAAGGTTTTTTTTTAATGCAGCTGTCATTGTCTATGGATAACTTTGCTTTTAAAATCGTGCTTACTTGCCTGTGATAAAAATACTTTTGCATAATATGAACTTAGTTATTGGTACAAAAATATAATATATCAAATTAAAATAATTGAAAAACTAATTTTTATTCTATTTTCTAAATATTTAGTTAAAAATTGTAATTATTGTAATAAATAATCGCGTACTAATGTTGGTAGCAGTGTAAAAACTCGAAGATGGGAACAAATCCAATATGGCGTCCATCATGAGTGTAATGTGGCAGTCTGTGGCAGACCGCAGTACGTTTTTGAGTCTGTTCGGAAAGTGACGACGTCTGGCAGCGAGAGACGCCCATATATCTCGCGTGCCTTCTCTTTCCGAACAACGCTGCTACATTACGTTACCGGCTGAGAGTGCGTTTTTGAGAAATAGACTATAGACTTTTGACAGATGTAATTATGTATATCTTTACAATAGTGTGCGTAGCTATGTAACTAGCAAAAAAAAGGTCAGGAGTAGAAAAAATTACTAATGTATTATGATCCTATGTCATTATGATCCTAGCAGTTCGGTAAAATGTTCTGAAATGTGTGCATATTTTAGACGTGACTGTTGTATCTGTATCGGTTGTACCCAATCAATATTGAATATGAGTATTGTTTCAGGTTGCCTGTTCAGCTCCACCTTATGCATAGAGGGCGCGGAATGGTGCTATGACGGTAATAAAATTGTATAATAAAATATGTATTAGATTACCGTGAAACCTAGTAACTATAGGTATAGTTTAGAACTATAGTCCAAAAGTTAACGCAGTTCCTTATGATTTTGCCTGAAGATTTTCTTCGTCACGAAGTAGAAAATATTAATCTCAGTAACATACAAAATAATTATGTAGATACAATTAGTGATATTTATGAGGCATTCCACATTTTTTGCATATCTATTTCAAATGACCAAATTTTAATAAGAAGCTACAATAGATGTATTCGCAAATCGCCACCTAATTACTATGTCACAGCCTTGTTTTAAAGTCAAGTCACTTTTGCCACGTCAAGCCTTCAAAGAAAAGGTACCTAGATAAAATGTTGATAGGTATGTACTATGTAGACTTAGTTGGGGGTTGGGAAGTGAAATAATTTTCACTTTTGACTTTAAATCGATTGACAGCCTAACAAACCTACCAAGAGGACGTCGTAAACGTTTTGTATTACGTTTTCAAAGCCACCTTGTATAATTAGTAAAGTTAGCCAATCAACTCGGACTAGAAGTTTTACGGCGTCGGTAAATAACATAATGGAAGTTTTAATGAGGTTGTGTTTTATAGATTTCGCGTTCGGGAAGTGTATACCAATCTACGAGAGTGAGGTGGAAGAGGGTGCGCTCTACCAGTGAGTATCATTTATCAATTAATAAAACATTTTAGATTTATTTATTAAATTGCACTCATAAACAACATATTACATGTGAATCATGAACCTTGATGATGGGCGTAGCAAATGCATTTACATTATTTTTTTATGAATATTACAGTGTTAAATACCTTAATAATAGTAATAGTGACAATCTTAAATTATTAGTATCTACTCTTATTTACTTTCTAAGCAGATTGGCATGAATATCCTGAAATACAGGGCAACCCATAACTATGGGGCACAAAGGAAATGTTCCTTAAATACCGTAAAATACTATTTTGATCAAAAGACACTTTTTGTTATTTTTAGGTATTAGAGTTATAAAAAAAATGACAAATACCTGCCAAAATAGAACAGAACTAAATTCAACGTCCACAAGGACGTTGCCGTGTGGTGACGGCAGTAAGAATACATTTGTCACCACCCCAACTCTTCCCATGGGTGTCGTAGGAGTCGACTAAGGGACTAAAGTGTTACTGATCATACACTTGACCCGGGTATGTCTGAAAACTACGACCAAGACCACCGGGGGATGGGCAGCAGCATCCCTAAAGTGCGGTGGAGACACTGCGATCGCCAACCCGCATGCCAAGCGTGGCGATTATGGCAACTACCCCCCATGAAAAGACAAACAAGGCCGCGGCCCCGAGGTTCCGGCGACCCCCGGTGCCCTGGTTATGGTAGCGGCCAGGGTGCTAGCGGGGTCAGGGGTGCTAAGAATCTCCGGCAAAGATCCGGCTACCACCACCGACGACCTCTGGCCCTGGCAACGTACAACACACTTACACTGCGGACCGACGAAAAGTTAGTGGAACTGGAGGAAGGATTGAGCAAGTTGCGTTGGGACATTGTGGGATTGTCAGAAGTCCGAAGAGAGGGCGAGGACACGATAATCCTAAGGTCCGGCAACTTGCTCTATTTCCGGGAGGGTGACCAACAGTCCCAGGGAGGTGTCGGGTTCATCGTCCACAAGTCCCTCGTAAACAACGTGGTGAAGATCGAGAGTGTGTCGGCTAGGGTGGCGTACCTTATACTCAGAGTATCTGAGAGATACTCGCTGAAGGTCATACAGGTGTACGCGCCGACTTCGACACACTCCGACGACGAGGTGGAGGCTATGTATGAAGATATCTCAAAAGCCATGCATAGCTCCAGAACCTACTTCACCGTTGTTATGGGGGACTTCAACGCAAAACTGGGCAAGAGAGATGGTGACGAACTGAGGGTGGGGCAATTTGGGGTTGGACGTCGGAACCACCGGGGCCATCTGCTGGCTGGTTTCTTGGAGAAGGAGGGACTCTACATGATGAACTCCTTCTTTAAGAAACGCGAGCACAGAAAATGGACTTGGATGAGTCCCGACGGTGCAACTAAAAACGAGATCGACTTCATCATGTCGACGAAGAGACATATATTCAACGATGTTTCTGTGATCAGTACGGTTAAAACCGGTAGCGATCACCGCCTGGTAAGAGGCACGTTGAATATATGTCCTAAGCTAGAACGCTCGCGACTGATGAAGTCTACGCTCCGTCCTGCACTCCATCTCCAAAACCCCGAGAGCTTTCAGCTGGAACTCCAAAACCGTTTCGATTGCCTAGGCGATGACGTGGACGTATTCAACGACGGGTTTGTGGAAGCTGTCCATAGCGCTGGGTCTAAGTTTTTTAAGGCCCAGCGGACAAATAAGACCAGAAAGCTCTCAGACTCCACTCAGAAGCTAATGGAAAAAAGGAGTGAACTGGTTCTACAATCCTCAGTTGATGCGACTTTATACCGGCAGCTCAACAGACAGATCTCTAAGTCCCTCAAACGCGATATGCGCCAATTCCGTACCAAGTGTATAGAAGAAGCCATCGAGCGGAACAAGGGCTCTAAAGTTTTTGCAAGGGATCTGTCTGTTGGGCAAAGCCAGCTCGCCAAATTAAAGACTGAGGATGGTAGAATCGTCACATCCAGATCTGAGCTGCTGAGTGAGATAGAGGGTTTTTATGGACAGCTGTACACGTCAACTAGCAGACCCGAAGTTGATCTAGCGGAAGACCTCAGAGCTAGACTGACCCGACACTATACAGAAGACATCCCGGACATCAGCCTGTGCGAGATTAGAATGGCTCTTGAACAGCTCAAAAATAACAAGGCGCCTGGGGAGGACGGAATTACAGCTGAGCTTCTGAAGGCGGGTGGTAAACCGATCCTTACGGCCCTTCAGAAGTTGTTCAATTCCGTCTTACTGGAAGGGAGAACGCCAAAGGCATGGAACAGATGTGTGGTGGTACTGTTCTTCAAGAAAGGTGACAACGCTTTATTGAAGAACTACCGACCCATCTCACTTCTGAGCCATGTCTATAAGCTGTTTTCAAGAGTCATTACGAATCGTCTTGCACGCAGGCTTGATGACTTCCAGCCTCCCGAACAAGCCGGTTTCCGAAGAGGCTTTAGTACCGTAGACCACATCCATACGCTTCGCCAGGTTATACAGAAGACCGAAGAATATAACCTGCCCCTCTGTTTAGCGTTTGTGGACTACGAGAAAGCCTTCGATTCGATCGAAACATGGGCAGTACTACAGTCTCTCCAACGGTGCCAAGTCGACTACCGCTATATCGAGGTGTTGAAGTATTTGTACGAGAGCGCCACAATGTCAGTCCGACTCCAAGACCAGAGCTCGAAGCCTATTCTGCTGCAGCGGGGAGTTAGGCAAGGAGATGTCATCTCCCCTAAGCTGTTTACCGCTGCACTGGAGGATGTCTTTAAGACTCTGGACTGGAGAAGGCTGGGTATCAACATAAACGGCGAGTACCTCACTCACCTTCGATTCGCTGATGATATAGTAGTCTTGGCTGAGACCTTGGAGGACTTAAGTACTATGCTCGTTGACCTCAGTAAAGCCTCCGAGCGAGTTGGTCTTAGGATGAACATGGATAAGACGAAAATTATGTCGAATTCCCATGTAGCACCAACTCCCGTAATAATCGGAGACTTTACACTCGAAGTTGTAGACGAATATATATACCTAGGGCAAACTATTCAGTTAGGTAGGTCCAACTTCGAGAAAGAGGTCAATCGTCGAATCCGACTCGGTTGGGCAGCGTTCGGGATGCTACGACACATATTTTCGTCCAATATTCCGCAGTGTTTGAAGACGAAAGTCTTTAATCAGTGTGTGTTGCCAGTGATGACATACGGTACTGAAACGTGGCCGCTTACAATGGGTCTCATAAGAAGGCTCAAAGTCACCCAAAGGGCAATGGAGAGGGCTATGCTAGGAGTCTCTCTGCGTGATCGGATTAAAAATGAGACCATCCGCAGCAGAACCAAAGTAACCGAAATAGCTCTCCGAATCGCTAAACTGAAGTGGCAGTGGGCGGGGCACATTGCGCGTAGAACCGATGGCCGTTGGGGCGGGAAGGTTCTTGAGTGGCGGCCACGTACCGGAAGGCGTAGCGTGGGTAGGCCCCCCACAAGGTGGACCGATGACCTGGTGAAGGTCGCAGGAGTCCGCTGGATGCGGGTGGCGCAGGACCGGTCATTGTGGCAATCTTTGGGGGAGGCCTATGTTCAGCAGTGGACGTCTTTCGGCTGATATGATGATGATGATGATGAAGGACGTCTAAACATGCCTCTACAAAAGGGCCAATTTTCTTCAAAGGTTTTTTTTAATACTTAAAAACAATATAAGAAACCTTCCCTCTCCCCCTAAGAATTGTGCTACGGACCCCGCGCCTGTTTTTTTTTATGTTGGCAAAACAAAGTGGCTCCACTCCAGCTGATCGTAAGTGAAAAGTAGAGCCCAAATCGCGGCGGCAACGAACAGGAGACAATCAGTAACCTGTTAGTTGCCACCGCCTTGCTGGCCTGCTAGATGCTTCTTCACGCTTCGTTTAAAGGGTCTCAACTTAATCAGGCTCTGGCTAAAACCAAACATGTTTGTCCAGATATGACATGAGCTCCGAGCAGCTGCAATGGTTCGAGGACGAGCTGCAGCGGCTGGCCTCGCGCGGGTACCGCTGGGAGCATGCGTACACGCAATGCGTGCTGCAGGCCATGCTCTACACGCTGCGCAAGGACCTGTCAGTATTTCTCTAATACCAATCACCTACGAACAAATAAAACATGGAAGCCGCACGCCATAGTAAATTGCCTTTCAAAAACGGTCCTGAATTTTAGTTGACAAATGTCACCCCTACTTTAATGCATCAAGGCAATTAATTTCAATGTCAACCTATAAAAACTTAAACCGCCATTTAAAAATAGTTGTGATTGGTCCATCAAACTTTTGATTGGCTATATTCTATAACCATTTGTCAAAGATGTTGCGCCGAAATATGCGCCGTGTTAAGAAAAGCGCTATGTCCTGCCCATCTTGGCACAATTGAACAATTGATTTTGGGGGCATTTTTGAGCTGGCGTTAGACGTCCATGTTATATATGGTCGCAGCCAATCACTAAATATTAGACTGAAGGGTAACTGGACAATTAACTGTAGTTCGACATCTGTACTGAAATGATTAATAAAATAACAAATCTACATAGTCCATCACTGGTCCTTAGCTCTCATTGTACTTCACGGAGATAGACCACTGGCGAATACGAGACCTCAAACACAACCTTAGAATCCCTTATTAGTTGACCGTAGTCAAAAGTTCTTCCGAAACAGAGATTTTAAATCATTTTCCATGCAAATAGTCCAGCTATTCATTCGATTACAATAAATAACTCCAAGCAAGCCACCACTTTTACGAAGTCAAGGTATTATTTGAAAGTGAGTCTAACTTCGAAATTTATTTAAGAAAGTTCTTTGAAATTTCAGAGACCCGACTAAGATCAATCCAAAGATATGTGATCATTTTGTGGATCCCAAACTAGGTTCTGATGCCGCAGAAACTAATACTGAAGAAGACGTAAGTGCTATTTTTTCATTTGATCCTATCTTCTCTTCTCGTGCCTCTCTGTACCTAGTTAAACATTTACATTTATATCTTTACCAAATGGTCGGATTATACCACGTCAAAGGTATGGGATAGGTACCTAATCAATGCTGTTTGTTGTTCTAGAATGAATCTGATGAACAGGCCTACATACGCTTTACACCTAACAATCAATTAGATTCAAATTATGCCAACGAGGTATATAGTCCACCTTCGACTGACGAGGAAACCGCTGAAATGCTTATTCCAAAAGGTAATGTTACTTTAATGGAAGTTTAATATTTGTATATTTGCAGTGTTTTTATTGTATTTAAAATCGCTGTGGTATTCTAGGACCCATAATTACTGAGGAAGATGGTATACCAGCCGAAGAAACCCCAAGCGATAAATTACGTGATCTAATGCTAATGAGTGGTGACGAAGAGTCACCAGTCATTCTACCTTTTGAAGGCTTCAGGGAGAGGATAAGGGCTGCTCAGAAAGCTAGAGCTGCTGATCCAGATGCGTATGCTAGTGCCATTGTGGAAAATATAAAGAAGTCTTTGCCTGATGTTACTTTAAACAGGGCTGAAGCTGACGAAGGGTTTGGCGAAGAGCGGCTAGGAGCTCATTACAGGAAAATTAAAGTAAAACCACCACCATTCACGGCTGAATATATTCTCGGGAATAATGCTTCGCCTCTTGACGCAGAAGTGCTCTCGAATGCACAAGAAAAGTACAAGCAAAGTTTTGCCGAAAAGAATTTCCCATTTGAATACGAAAATCCGAGCGATTTACCAGAACAAAGAATTTACTTTGACGATATGGAGGAGGTACCCTATGACTTGGGTAGTGGTGAATTAGAAAACTGGAAAGGTATCTTAAAATGTTGAAATCCAATATCTAAGAAAGTAGTAGAATTACACAAAATTTTAATAATCATCATTTTTATTTCTTGCACAGATCTGAATATTCAGGAAAATGACGCGAAACACTCTAAAAATATGGAGTACTTGGTGAATTACTGGCGTCAAATTGTCGATTCTAAATTGAAACCGCAAGGAGCTCTCTACGCAGAAGGGGGCCCTCTGCAAGCTGAGGACTTGAAAGGTGAGTTTTGACGTCCAGGTTTGAATTCGTATGTGTTATAACAATAACGATTGTTGCTTCATTGCTTTTTTTGCATTGTAGGTACAGGCAGCAACATTATATCACTCCATCTTGTTGAAAGACTTCATCTTTCTGAGTTCATGTATTTTGAGTTGAAGGATGTTTCTATTTTATTTACGGCTATTTAATTCCAAGTTAGCCCTTCCTAACCCTAGGAGCTGAACTGGCAGGAAAAATTGACCCGAAGGTGTTTCATATACAGACAATGTTTCAGGTGAAAATTCAAAATTTTACCCCGAGGACTTCCAAGATTTGCTAAGTAAAGAATGGGGATTTATGCGTAGGGAACGAGATGATGTTAAAAAGCCTGGGCCTCGTCTGGACGCGAAAGTCCTAAAGCATTTGTACCAGAATAAGTCAGTGACAGGTTAGTGTCACAAAGGCCTGAGATGTGCTAGAGCTGTCGTTGTTTCTTGAAAAACTAAATGCCTCAAATGTATTCCTTAAATAATCGAATGCAGGTGTCAGCTAAATAATATTCCTTTTTATACGATACGATAAAACGCACTTCTTTACCTAGATCTTCGCACTAAATGTTTCCCTTCCATTGCAGCACTCTGTTTTCCCTTAACACTCAAGGCATGAGGCTGTGGGTCCCTCTCACATATTCGTACTGTGTATTTAAGTGTTGTGTTTTACAAATTTTAAATCATTGTTAATATTTTATATCGTCTTATGTGTGCTGTTTACTTCTTTAGCTATCCTTTCTTCGGTTCTAACAGAAATCATTGATGTCGTCACGTTTCCTCATTTCAACTAAGTACGTAATGTTTTGTTCCGTGTTGCATTCATTGTATGTTTTCTTTTGTTTTTGTTTGCTACTTTAGAACACGGCTGTGTGCAAGGTAGTTTCATGGCATTAGCAATCAACATATTCGTACTGTAAGAAATTATCTAACTTTTAATTTATTTATCGTCTTTAAACACACTACTTTTAATGTACTTGTAGCAATATAAATAATAATGGCGAGAATTTATTTTAATGGGTAAAATAATCTAATTTGCATGGACATATTATTTTATTTTATTGATAATTTTGACGTATTCCGGTGAATAGAAAAATATAGGTTTTTACGGTTTTGTATTACAGGTCAGGGCACGCCTAGCGCACAAAAGTTTACTGGCGTCCACGACCACAACGACTACGATTACGACCCTTCTTACGCATACGTTCTATTCAGAAACCGGTACTAAATTTTCTCTTATGTTAATGCATTTTTGAAAATAATCTTTGAAGTTAATAAATTACTCTTTATATTTCTAGGTTATTTGATAACTGGGATGTTGGGGTCTCATTTATTAAAAAAATCGAAGAGAAGTTGGGGTTAGAAGAAAAGACTTTCACAAATCCACGGTAAGAGACCACTAATTTTGTTATAAGTAAATGTAATGGGATTTCTTTAGCAAATAACTGTTATTATATACTTGAAAATCAAATTCAAGTTAAGACTCATGAAATTCTTCTTTTTGCAGAGTCGATAAGGGGGAGGTAACATTTAAAGTTGAGAAGAACAGCAAGGGATATGATGCAAGCACTGTAGCTAAACGCATTGGTAAGGCGAGATATTCCCAGAAAGAAAATAATATAGTGTTTTAAAAATGTTACAATCCCGACGATGACGTGACACTTATTCAATTTCAGATGACATCAAAGACGAGTTGCGACGTGAGACCGGCGTGAAAATCTTGGCAACAGGTGTTGGAGATAGAGTAAGATTTTTATCATCATCATAATTTACTTGTATTCAGCTAATCTTCAAACGAATGAAAAGGTTCCCGGATCTGATTAAATGAATAACAAAACACTTTGAATTTCAGAGCAAACGACCTATAATAGAGCATTCAGAGTCTACTGAGACCCAAATATTCGGTTTGGAGCTCCCAGTGCTCATGGCATTAGTGGGCAGTTTGTCGGTTCTTATTGTTGGCGGCGTGGTGTTCGCTGTGCTACTCAAACGTGACCTCAATGGGAAGAGGAAGATGCAGGGACTGTCGTCGGCTGCTGAGATCGATGCCGAGGCTACTAGAGACTACCAAGTAAAGGTTTATTTCTGAACACATTTACACAAATACGAGTAGTCATTTATGAAATAATTTGGACATCAATCATAATACTTGATTGATTTGACACTCATCCCATGGGTCTAACCTAACGAATTGAGGATTAACGAAATAATTCAATTTGATCCTTGAGGCCAAAGGCATATAGGTCTTCGAGTCTCGCCAGGAACAGCGGAATTTTTCTTAATTTTTTATATTATACTTACTAAATTAATGTTGCCCAAGAAATGTGTTCTTCTGATATTAGTAATTTATACTAAGTACTATGTGTATGTTCGTAGGAACTGTGCCGCGCGCGTATGTCAGGCAAGTGGTCGGGGCAACAGACGACCACTGCACCTCACCCGGCGGACCCTCCTCAGCGCATCACCTCGCTGTCTCGTGAACCCGACGGCAACTCGCCTTCTACACGGTCCAGCACGTCCTCCTGGTGAGTAGAATAAATGGTTGTGGAACAGATATAACAAATGAATGACACCCGGAGGATGCTTCAACGATTCGCCTCACTGTCTCGTGAACTCACATTTTCTTGGTAACTTGACTGGTAGAACCATAAGTAGCCTATATTCTCGCTGTCATTACTCATTACATTACATTCGGTATTATGTAAAATAATGTGGTATTGCATTTTTTCACCGACTTCGAAAAAAGGAGGAGGTTTTCAATTCGACTGGGGCACCCGATTTCCGTTGGCACCAGTTTGTGGTCTGATTATGGGATCTTGGAGAAATCGAGGGATCTCTTTAAATGTTATACATAGGTACATGTAATGTCGCTTTTGGTAATTTTCATTCATTTACAAGAATTTGCATTCAGAAAGTAGGATTTGATGATAGGATACCAAAGATGGAAACCACAGATGACAGGATCTTGTAGAAATCGGCTGAAGGTGGTTGTTTTTAAATTTTTAATTTGGTGATTATTATAAGGACAAGTGGTCCGGAAACCGCAGGATGATTGAATAACCAGACTCACTTTGTATCATACTCCGCAAATAATATTGAATTAATTTTTTACAGGAGCGAGGAACCGGCGTTGACCAACATGGATATATCGACTGGACATATGGTTTTGGTATGTAATTTTAACCCTTTGAAATTGGCAAAAAATATACGTTTAAATTTAAACTCTTATCACATTACCAATATAAAGGTCAATAACTGTAACAATAACGAGTTAAGTTCGTGATCTGTGTGCAAAGTGTCAATGATGATAAATAAAATGTGAACTGTGACATCAACGAAGCTACAAAACTGTTACCCATCTACCGTCCATACAACAATAAACAACTTACTATTTTGAAAACTACCTACAGGCGTACATGGAAGACCACCTCCGCAACAAAGACCGCTTGGAGCAGGAATGGCGCGCCCTCTGCGCGTACGAGGCAGAACCTTGTGCCACCAACGCAGCCATGAAGGATGAGAACAACGGAAAAAACCGTTACGCTGATGTGCTGCCGTACGACCACTCCAGGGTTACCCTCAATAAGCTGTCTAACCATCTTGGCTCGGATTACATCAACGCTTCTACTATTGTAAGTGTTTAAAAAATTTACAAATCTTGCGGTCTGTTTCACGATACCCAGATAACTATATGTTTCAGTTAAATTACCACTATAATTTGCCCCAGGTGTATAAAATAGGACAGCAAAAATTTATCAGAGAGATTTATTTTATTTGGGGATGCTGAAACATGGTGAAAAAAAACCTTAATCGTATGAAAAAAGAAAACTATGGGAAGAACATCATCATTACTCTGCGTCTGCGATCACCGAGGCCATGTTTTCGAAGATTTTATTTTTACGAATTTATTTTTTGTTTTTCTATCTAAATGTAAAATATCAATACGTTTCAGACGGACCATGACCCTCGCAATCCTGCATACATTGCCGCCGCGGGCCCGTTGGCCCACACCGCCCCCGACTTCTGGCAGATGGTGTGGGAGCAAGGCAGCGTGGTGATGGTCATGCTGACCAGATTGACGGAGAATGGGCAGCAGCTGTGCCACCGATACTGGCCTGAGGAGGGCTCTGAGTTGTACCACATTTATGAGGTCAGTTGTTTGTTAGATCATACTTAGTATGATGACATGCGTCTTCTATTCGACAACAATCGTGCTCTGCCGTAGAAGTTTTAATCATTTTACTTGATGACGATGACTTATTGTAAGCACTCACTGTGTTTGGCTTCTGACTGTAGCAGAAATTTCATCAGTTGAAAGAAAACACTCTAGTGATAATTAGTGTGGCTGGGCTCGACTGGATAAATGCACAAATAAAGTTGCCAAAATACCTGATTCTTCCAGATCTGAGGCCCTACCGTGAACGCGAACATCGAAGTTCGCAAATTTCGGGGATTTTCTTTGTCACTCTAATGACACCTTCGTTGGAGTGACAGAGATAAATCTCCGAAATTTACGAACTTCGGTGTTCGCGGTAGCAGGCCTGGTCTAAATATTCTAAATAATCATATAAAAAAACGGAATGTACCTTTTTTTAGAACGTTATTTTTTATTATATAGATCGAATCAGTTCGCGATTCTCATTCCAATGAGCCCAAGCACGTCCAGAACTGAAAAAAATCTGGTTTTAGGGTTTTTTTTAATACGCTCTTTAACTTTCTCTATACAAACATCATATTGCATTTCCAGGTCCACCTCGTCAGCGAGCACATCTGGTGCGACGACTACCTAGTCCGGAGCTTCTACCTGAAGAACCAACGTACTGGTGAAACCCGGACGGTCACCCAGTTCCACTTCCTCTCCTGGCCTGAGAATGGTGTACCAGCATCTACTAAGGCATTGCTTGAGTTCCGAAGGTTAGTTCAGTTAAACTTTAGTCTAGAAACCGAAGACACTTACTCCAACTGGAATTAGCACTCAGCAGGATTTAGACGAACCTTGGAATGATAGGTTTGTCCTTTTCTTAAGGGAGATCCTCTGGAAAGCTGTTAATTTAAATTACCTAGTTAAATTACCTCCTTCACATAGTTTTCATAATTAAATTATCTCCTCCATGCTGGTTAAAATATAGAATGCAAATTTCAAGATAGGTATCAAACTAATCTTAAAAAAAACTCGAAACAATTAATCTCGCTTTCTGGAAAGAACGGATGATCCGGCTCTTCTAGATAGGAGCTAGGTACCTTATACCATTGTTATCAGATAAAAAACTGTAAACATAAATTTATGGTATTGCTGTAACCGTTACAGGTAAGTATCTACGTAGGTAATGTCAGCAGCATAGGTAAGTATCAAAGCGGTTAACAGGCTAGGGCCCATTTCTCGAAAGCTTGAAGAAGTCCTTATCTTATTAATGATGTTAAAAAGAGACTTCCACTTGTATTACAAGTTACAAGATTTTGAGAAACAGGGCCTCTGGTCTACAAACATTAGAGAAGTCTTCCTCTGTGGCCGCTTACCGACTTCTAGACCTAGCCTAACCTAGACCTAGTTACCTAACCTAACTAATCGCACAGTTTTTATAATAAGCATAAAAACTAATGACTTCGAGTTCAGTTTTTAGTACCTACTTACTGGATTGCACAAGGTGATTAGTTGAGATAAAATATAGGTACCATTTTACCTGGATTTTATGTTTTACCTCGCGAATGAACGTTTTGTACAGACATGGTAAAGGATCTACAAGGTAGCCAAAACATAAGAGCATTCCCGTTGCCTATGAGGTTGTCGACTCAGAATAGGGGCTCAAAATAAATGTTTTTTGGAAGTTTCATAAGGGTTGGGAAAATAGTTAGGTAGGTACTATTAGTTGCCAGGTACTACTACCAGTTTAACAAATTAAAAAAAAAAACTTAGGGGGCTTATTCTGCATCCCAGAATGTACCCGGCACTTATTTTTTGGCAACCTCGTATAGATGCACGCAAAGGCGTAATATAAATATACACAAATTACTACTACTGTAAAGTCCTGTATATTTTTTGCACTTTACATACATGCATCTATATCTTTTATCGCGATGTGATCTACGTCTGCAGTATTTCTAAATAAACCCTAGTCATGCGAAAACGACAGAAATGTTATCTCCCTTAAGTTTTCATAGTCATGCTACTAGTACAAATTATATTAGGGTATGTGGTATGACTTTCTGTAGTCTATTCAAAATGTAATAGACTCTAATATCGGTAAATTATATTTTGCTTAGCTCAGCTTGATATTGAATAATTTATAAATCAGTGTATATTCATTGGCAAACATTTTGTGCGAAAATAATATTTATTTCACGTTTTTTTGGATGATATATCTGCTTATTTTTACGTAAATCAATAAGTATCTACTTATGAAAAAAAATATGAAAACGGATAAACTCGCATATTTATATTAATTATAATTAACTTTAACTTCATTCCGACTTTCCGACGTTTCGAACACTTTACAGGCCTGCTACCGCGAACACCGAAGTTCGCAAATTGCGGGCATTTGTCTCTGTTACTCCAACGAAGGCGTCATTAGAGTGACAGAGAACAATCTCCGAAATTTGCGAACTACGGTGTTCGCGGTACCAGGCCAGGATTCGTCTCGGACTTTTATTTCATGAGTAATTCTCGCGGTAACCGAAGAAAATAATTAAGTTCTATTATTTGATGACTAGATAATTTCATTATAAGCATCTAAGTAGTAAGTAGCTATATTTAACAGTATTTTTTGTCTCAACAGAAAAGTCAACAAATCGTACAGAGGAAGGTCTTGTCCTATCGTGGTCCACTGCAGGTAAATTACGACCAATTCATATTTTATTTTAATTAAATAAGACGAATTATCATTATTAGCAATCACATTTAAATATTACGTGCTTATCTTTTGCGGCGTTTGATACCTTGATGTACCTAATCCATCTGTCTCTATAAGATATCTTGTCAAAATTGATAAGATCTGATTGACTAATAATATTAATTTAAATATTTTGCACCTTTTTCCCTGTACATTCTGCTACAAAAATATGAATTAAACCACCTGCCTAAGTAATATAACTTCTGAATACAATATGAATGAACACCAAAGCGTCATCGTCATCTAAACTGTTCGTCAGTAGAAAACAAAGAAAGTGTAAATAACCCTAAAAACTTGCATTATTTCAAAATCTCACACTTTCAAAACACTGTTTGTATTTTGGCACCAAGGTAAAACCTCAAACCTGGAGAACACATACATTATTACTATTAGTTAACATTATCGATCGTTATTAGTGTTAACATAAAAATAAATATATTAACGTGTTTCACGATAGGTATGTCTCAAACACGTCAAATACTATAAAATGTCACTGCATCATCACTTACCAGCAGATAATATGATCGTGGTCAAACATCTACCTATTCTGATTAAAAAAAAACTGTTGCAGTGACGGAGCCGGCCGCTCAGGCACCTATTGTCTCATCGACATGGTGCTGAACCGGATGGCTAAAGGCGCGAAAGAGATCGACATAGCGGCAACCCTGGAGCACATCCGAGATCAACGGCCACGTACCGTCGCTACCAAACAACAGTTCGAGTTTGTTCTCATGGCTGTTGCAGAGGAGGTAACACATATTTAACACATTAATTAATAATAAGTGATTCATTGTCTGGTCTGGTGTAGTAAGAATACATTTGTCACCACCCCAACTCTTCCCGCGGGTGTCGTAAGAGTCGACTGAGGGATTGAAGTGTCACTGACCACTCGTTAATAGATTAATGATAAGCAGCAGCGTTATCATCAGTGGACACACTACTGCGATCGTCAATCCGCTTCCCCAGCGCGGCGATGATGGGCATTTACCTCCTAATGCGTAATTCCGCATAGATAATAGGATAGGCCTACGTCCATCAGTGGACTGAGAGAGGCTGATGATGTGATTGATTGTCAGGTATCGAAGGCGATACTTTAAGAACAATATACAAATTATACAATAAAATTATTTTGGCGACATATCGACGCAATCGAAAGTCTGTGGCGTCGATAGTAGTCACCACATACTGTAAATTATTTACAAGATAAATGTGAGCGTTTTAGTTAAAACGTGGCATTATGATGTCGCTTACCGGACTAAATTGGCATACTGTACTTATCTTTAAGACGAATAAACTCTCTCATTCATAAACTTCTCCTAACTTAGCAAGCCACAAATTATTGTATTGTTTGTCCCTTTCGGTCTTATTAATATGTCTACGAGGGGCCGCACATAGTGTGCCACTAAGAGGGATAGACATAGTCACTTACTAGGGTAAGTTCTCCAGTGAATGAACAAATCCAGTGAACGAACAAAATACAAGTTTTTTCGTAAAATAAGTTTTCTGTACATTTCTACTACGCGTTATATTTTTTTTTCGCGTCGGAATATTATTTGACAAGTTCTGGTAGCACTCACATCAACTCATATGCATCAGTGTCCAAGTGGCGATGATCTAAAGTGGGCACGTTGCGCCGGTTCATTTTTTATATGGAGGTGTTATAAGGATTGAGGTAAGCTTACGTTGTGTTTAATGTGTTATTGTGTGCGTTTCGTACATCTCCCAGGTACAGTGCGTGTTTTTTTGAAACCGGAAGGTTATGATCATGCTATTAAAGTATAGTTTAATGTGATTTCGTTTCAAATAGTGGTTTTTAATCCAGTGTTCTATAACTAGAATTCAAAATGGCTTAAAACCTAGTGACCGAACGGGGGAGTTCATTCACTGGAATCGCGTGATTTATTGTTTGTTCCATATCTGACGTTTTAGTAATTGTAATAAGATTTGGTTTTCTATGAATTTAATAGAAATGTGCTGCCTAGCAAAGGGCCAGTGTTCGAACAATACTTGATGTATTAAAATTTTAATGAACTACCGCAAACACAGTTAGTTCATTAATTGGATTGCGAAAACCAGTGAATGAACTAAATCATTTATTTTGTATTTTGTCTAGTTTTAAGACATGGAAAGGTAAAAAAAAAAACATATAAAGGATTCCAATATGACCAAGAATCTCTCGACAAACCTCTAAAAGCTGTTGCAACTAGTGAACTATCAAGTGCCAGTTTTAATATATCAAAATCAACGCTATTTAAATCACCAAAATTGTCCAAATTCATGCCACTGAAGAAACAAACATAAACGGATCCTTGGTTAATAAAAAGTATTTAAGTGCTATAATTGATATGCAGAATGAGCTCAGTTTACTTTTTAACGAAAGTGACATATAATATATCTGCAGATATATTTATCCACTCATTTGCTTTGAAATTTTGGTTGAGCTTTATTACTATGTAAAATAAGAGTGACAGCTGATAATGGTAACCAGAGTTACCAGAGGCAATTGAGTGGTTAAAGTAGTTTGGATTTTTTATTTTTTTTATTTAAGATGAACACATCTGTTTATATACAAAATTGTTTTGCATGCAGTGTTTACTTGTAAGTGATTGTGACACCGTTCCTTGAATGTATTAGCAAGTAAGTTACAAATGCATTGATGTCAACAATTGTTGGTGAACCTTAATAAATAAAATATAAGGTCACTCTTCAATGGTAACGGGAGAGTTAATTGCACCTTCCCAGAATACGCAGGAATGTTAAACTGTAATTGATGTCGTTTAATTATGTTTATAGTTATTATGTCTCATTAAAGTTAAGATTCAATTATCGAATATTATTAGCACTACCAATTAAAAATAGAGTACTTTTTGCATTTTAATACATTATTTTTAAGGTAGTTCATTCATTGGTTTCATTTGTTCATTTACTAGAATTTTGTGTTCATTCACTGGTGATTTTCCATTTTATCCCCTACAGTCAGCTATAATTTAAAACTGTGCAGCACTAATGCCAAATAAAATAGATTTTAGAAAACTACAATAGTTGTTTACTCTATAAGAACATTCATATTTAAACTTCATTATTGCTCCCAGCCACAAAAAAAAAATTAAGTTGAAAATTTTCTTAAGTGTTCATTCACTGGAGCACTTACCCTACTAAGAAGATACTTGTGTGTGTGGCACTTAGTGACGTATTCAACGCATTTGTCTGGCACTTACATTTAGCATCTAATGCACACACACACAAAAAATAGTGGCACAGTGATAAGGACGGACGATTATCGTTCCTTTTCACTTCCACTAGTAAAAAGTTTCATAATACCATCCCTTTCGTTCTTGCTATTATTATAACGTTGTCAAATCCATATTAATCCTACATTCATGTATGTCTATGAGATAGATCGGTCCAAACAACACTTAGCGGTTTATTAAGCTCACCTAACGTTTATGAATAAGGCGATAAATAATGTCTAATCGCCATTATTGCAAGCAACTAAGTGCGACGTTTTTACGAAACCGCTTTCATATTTATTGACTATTTGTAAATATTATCTTCCAGGTACACGCGATACTGAAAGCTCTGCCGGCCCAACTCCAACAAATGCAAGAAAAGAAGGACAAGGAAAAGGACAAAGAGAAAGAGAAGGAAGGTTTGGAGAAAGAGAAGCCTAACAATTGAAAACTACTTTGCTACTCGTCGTTGTTGCGTTACCACTGGTCTTTGTATTCGTGTTTTAATTCTAGGTTGAGAATTTCGCCGATTCGTCTATTTATTGTCTATGTTTATTTATTTAATGTTTAAGCAAATTACCTATCTATTCGAAGTTCTCAACCTTGACGACAATAAAGCAAACCTAATCCGGACGCGATTTCAAAATGGACTTATTGACTTACAAAGGCCGCTTAGGTCGTAATTTAGAATATTTTATCACTACAAACTTAGGAAATAAATAGTATTATCACTTCCCACTGTCAGTACAGTCACGGACATAAACATGTATGCACATAGGTACCTTGTTTTCAATGACAAAATGTAATGCCCTATATGTTTACATCAGTGAGCAGTGACTGTGCAGACGAAAAACGCTGCATTATTTATTGTTGCCGTATATCTTGGCATTTATTTTTTTACAGCTTTTTATCTGTGAGAAGAAATATTTTCATAAGAATATGCATAAATAATTTTACAGCTCGTAACTAATACCTGTCCAAATTTATTTACCGACAAAGGAAACTATTTTTAAAATACCTATTTTGTTATTATAATGTAACCCTATTTAATTGATGTAACGGTATGCCTAATGCTCTGTTATATTTATAATAATATCATCTAGGTGTAAATCATGTACTTGAATGTACCTAATTATTATATATGTTATCATCGTCATCATGTTTTGTTATAAAAAATATATTACGGTCAATTGTTGAGGTGTCTAAAATGTCCAAATTTAATTTGCAAACATTTGATTCTTTGCTAACGGCAATACGTAAGTGTGCCATTTAATATCTTTAGACTTAACTTTATGACAACGACCCAGCGTACAGTCAACGGCAGAAGTGGATACGCTGTCAACGTTATTTGTATGAACTTCGTCAGCTCTACCTTTCAACAGGGTTCAATAAAGATTGTATTGAGTTCCACGTCCACGTAGCTACTTCTGACTACCTAGGCATCCCAAGCTCCTGCATATCGTGGACGTCCAGCCCGTCCACGATGGCATTTAATTATTTTAATTGCGCAGGAGTGCGGAAATGCCCTATTTATATAGTTGCTGTAAAATCCGCAGAATACGATACGGTCTCGATTGCTACAAATATCACATTGATTAATTCTCGGATATTTATCCTTTGTATTGTCTCTTATGATCTTCCGAATCGCATTATGTGGGGTTCTACCCTATATTTACATTACCGATACAGTTTAGAAGAGTCTATTGCATATTTGATACGAATGTTTGGATATCTTTAATCAAATGTTGATCTTTGTCTTAAAAAATACAAAAAAATATTCTACAGTGCATGGGATGCATAAGCTGTGAATCGATCTAGTCTATGAGTAAATTTAATATTTTATCGTTGAATTTATCGCGTTGTCTATGCTTTTTAAACTATGGAAGGCGCAGGCTTGTCAAGTACAAGCAATGATTTAGGTAGAAATCAAATTTGACATTAAGATACGTGTAGGAGTTACTTTCAAAGGTATTTCATTTCATATTACGAAGGCGAATGATTGCGATTTATGACATCTAGGTCGGTGCAAGACCACCTTATTTCGGCTCTAGGCATGCGTAGGCTTAAAAAGGCCGTTAAAAATGCCTAAGCCTCCATGAAATGAAAATATCTTGTTACAAACTCCCTTTTTATTCTAGATAAGCGTTTAAAGGTTTGTACTCGACAGCTGTAGCCTGTTAGTTAATCGTCGATGGCTGCTAAAAGCGTTGTTTTTGTTTTTTCCTAGTTGTACCTTTATCTGTTCAACGTTGTAATCCTTGATGCCATGTTTACAATTGCATTGAACTAGAAGAGCGGACATGTGATGTCCTCGGCCGAATCATATCCTGAATGAACGGAATACCTGATAATGTTTAAACTGAATTAACGAGATCAAAATAAATATTTACAGATTGTAGGTGAAACTATAGAGATCGTAACGTATCTATATGCATGAAATTTATGTAAGATTATATTTATTGAAATGGAAAATGTAAAAAAAATATTACCCACGAAATTAAAAATGTAGTTTAGATTTAGGGGAAAATATATTAACCGTATTTCTGTATGAAATTATATGTAGTTTTTATGTGGATGATTGAATATTGGATTTTGATTATTAAATTGTTTTAGGGTAATTACACATTTAGTATCCTACTACTAGTACCCTTCTACTAACCTTTCCCACCCTTATATATTTAAGTAAATTACTTCTAAATGGGAAGTAAGTTTCTAGACACATCAATATTCGTACCACCTTTAAGCGTTTATGCGATAAATAAAGCAGTCTAACACGCTCGCAATAATGTATTGGAGTGAACGTGATGGTTTAGGTGGGTGAATCACATTTTTTCTGTCTGTTATTACCATAGTTACATGCATTTTTCTGGTGTTAATAAACCCTTTCTTTGATCCATCTACAAACATGGACTATATGCATGTTTGCATAAATGAAGTAGCACAATTTTGCATAAAACCAGCGTGACTTAGGTGACCGTAACCATGGCAATAACAGACAGAAAAAAGTTGATTTACCCAGGTACTTTACGTATCGAGTAAACGTAAACGTTACTTCCCAACTCATGGTGCAGCTAGTGGGGCGACAATAAACTCTGTAATGTGCAGAGATTCAATGATATCAGGTTATTTATGACTGTAGGTATAGTAAGGTCCAAATTAAGCTGTCATGCAAATATTATTTTTAATTATTTACTAACATAAAAATATCATCATCATCAGCCTATGTTAGTCCACTGCTGGACGTAGGCATCTCCTATTAACTATGCGTATAGACGCATTAGGAGGTAAATGCCCATAATCGCCACGCTGGGCAAGCGGATTGGCGATCTCAGTAATGTGTCCACTATGATGACGCTGCTGTCCATCATCAATCTTGTAAAATGATCAGTGACACGTCAATCCCTTAGTCGACTCTTACGACCCCGGCAGGAGGAGTTGGGGTGGTGACAAATGTATTCTTACTGCCGTCACCACACGGCAAAAATATAGTGACATAAAAATAAAATCCCACAAAACAGTTCTCACGGTCATATGTACTCTACTAAGGCGGAAACTGAAGAGAAAACATAAAACCCACAATCAAATATATTCATCATTTGATTATGTGGTCGCAGATCATTTGTAACATATATGAGTAGTACCTACTCATATGGATGGATGACGCGAGCGCAAAAGACTGATTTAAGTATCGAATCAAACCTATTGCCGACTTGCCATTTGCCAACTCATGGTACGGCTTCAGGTTCCAGCAAGATCCTTATAAAACGCGACCCAGCAGTCTACGATGTGTGATAATGTCTACAGTCCCGTGTTTCAGAATATTATGTATCGCGCACATGAATGTAGGATTAATATGGATTTGACAACGTTATAATAATAGCAAGAACGAAAGGGATGGTCTTATGAAACTTTTTACTAGTGGAAGTGAAAAGGAACGATAATCGTCCGTCCTTATCACTGTGCCACTATTTTTTGTGTGTGTGTGCATTAGATGCTAAATGTAAGTGCCAGACAAATGCGTTGAATACGTCACTAAGTGCCACACACACAAGTATCTTCTTAGTAGTAAGTGACTATGTCTATCCCTCTTAGTGGCACACTATGTGCGGCCCCTCGATCGCGCACCATGCACATGACATTATCACACTCTTGGATTTGAGGGCATCCGTAGTCCGTAGGTCACTGTAGGAGCTTAGGTGCCTAGTAGGTATATGACTACTCATAAATTTGTTTGCCCCTATTCTATTATTTCCACCAGTGGTTTCGGAGAGGTAAGTAATGATCTACACAGTATTAGGATAGGTAGGTACAGAGGTAAGTAATAACCTACTGATTCAAAATATATTCAGAACATTATTAAATCCAAAGCCACAGTTTGTACGGAGCCATGAATATGACAATGCTTAACCCAGCAATCAGAAACTTACTATAAAATCGCCAAATAAAAAAAAATAACCTATTTCAAGCGATTTTTACGAGATCCCATCATCAGACCCCGACTTGGAGCCAACAGAACCATCTCGGGGTGACCCATGATAAAATATATATATCGGTTCACACAAAAAAGAAAAAAAAACAATGGAATTAAGAATCTACTCCATTTTTGATATCGGCTAAAAGCTGTTCGGCAATTGTTGGTCCGTACATTGTTGGGTCGCGCATTGAACAAACACGTCCTCCGTCCTCTCTTGTCAATGTCAAGTTTCATTTTTCAACTTGTCAACTTGTTATTGTCATTGTCACTGTCATTTGGTTGTCATACTCCGCGTACAGTGGACGTGACGGGATTTCTCTGTGATAAAATAATATTATTCACGATTTTTACGTGAAACATTTAATTCTCATTAGATATTTTACTAAGTGTAAGACTAAACGAAACAAAATGGTAAGCGGTCGTGCGTTGCATTTCGTGTTCAAAGTGGCGGACCGAACAGCCACAGCTAAATTCTACCGAGACATATTGGGAATGAAGGTAAACTGTTTAAGAAAATCTTTTATCTTAGTAAACTCGTGCACAGTAGATGACTTATCCTCGTTGTACTTAGGTATAACTTGTATGTGATTGTGCACAAACACCAAGGTCGTAGTTAACAACCGAGAACCGGTCATAAAGCGACGGAACTAATAACTAAACTTTTTCTGTGTAATGAACTAAATACCTATTCTGACTTTAAACTGCTTCAACTTGATCTTTTTTGTCAAATTTCATAAGAAGCAATGACGTTCTTTTTTCGGGAATATATGAAAATTTATTTTCCATTTTTTCGTTTTTATTGAAATAATCATTATCACTGTCAGTCCTTCCATCTATTTCAATTTACTTTTCTTTATCCTCCTGCCGCCCAGACGCCTATTAAAAGGTCTCCTCAAACAAATGAAATCCTATTCTATTTCCTACACTATTAATTCAAAATTAACTGGCATTTCTTATAGTCTTGGTGGCTATAATTTTCCTGGTAAAAGTAAAAAAAATATCTAATTTGCATTGGTTTCAAGCTCAAAAACTTCCTTTGATTTTTTTCGCAAAAATCCGAAAAATAATGGATAAAAAATGGATAAATAAAATTTTCATCACTATTAGGAACACAGTTAAATTTTTGTTGCATGGTGCTTAGTCACTTGAGGATCATTAGTGTTAGCTGTAAAACCAGCCTATTATATTAAAACTGTAATTACTTTGGCCTTTTTAGGTACTACGCCATGAGGAATTCAGTGAAGGGTGTGAAGCGGCATGTAATGGGTAAGCCATTGATTAAAATTGCTTACTTACTCAACTTAATTAACTAATACATACTTAGTATAGAATTTGATATTCCGTCCGTATAAACTTTTAACCCTTATTCACCCAGAATTTGATTTGATAACTAACAAAATGTAGAAGTTTTGTATTTAAAATCTATTATTTTACACCTAGACACAAGATATAAATTGATTGTGAACTTTGAACAAACTAAAGTCTGTCCTTTATCATTTGAAATCAAGATTCTAGATAAATTATCTTACATTTTATTCAGATTGCATTGCATGATAACATACTGTATTATTTATAAGTAGATCTCTATTATTTATTAAGGTATTACTTTTAGACAATTTCAAAGCCCTACTAGATAAAAATGGGCAAGAAAAATATGGGATAACATACAAATAATTTGACTTTGCCTGAAATAGGTTCCATTGACAGGCCATGTAATAGGGTCAATTGTACCTAAACAAGTACCTTGGCTTTGGCCAATAGTAACCTAGTAATTATTTTTGTGATAAATTTCGATTAGTTTTCTTTTTTGTTCTGTTGTTGTATTATATGATGATGATAAATTGTATGGTTGTAAATATGTATGATTATTAATAACTATCCTAATAAAAAAAATCTTATGAAAAGACAAAGTTCTCATTAAACTTTTAATTTTGCAGACCATACGCAAACAGATGGAGCAAAACCATGGTTGGCTACGGCCCAGAAGACACCCACTTTGTGGTGGAACTCACATACAACTACGGTATCACACACTATGAGACTGGCAATGATTTCATTGGGGTCACCGTGCAGTCTAGCGAGAGTTTGCAGAGAGCTGCCGCTAACAACTGGCCGGTGAAGCAACAGAATGGGCTGAAATATTTGGAGGCACCTGGTGGATACAAATTCTTCATTGTTGACAAGCCGGAACCTGCTGGCAAAGGTATATATTTTTCTAATCATTGTGAGTGACTTTGTTCTTAGTGAGTAATACTGCTATGATGCATGACTAGGCAAGATACATGTTTTTTTATGTAACTATGCTATTACCTGCGACTTCGCCTATGTAGAATTGGTCTAATGCTTTTCTGGGCCAACTAACCAAGATTTCTGGGATACACATTATGCTTTCCCAGGACTTAAAATATTTCCATACCAAATTTCATGAGAATCCTTTTTCGGGATGATATATCGACAGACTTACTTGCGCATTTATAATATTAGAAGGCAATAAATTAGAGGTTGATTATTATTTATGACCTCATAAGGTCCATCTATACAAGAGAAATATCCAAAATTAATCATTGCAATTTTCACCTACTAGGCATGCAATAAAGTTGATTTTAGTTTGTTGGAAAATTTTACAAGACGAAACTAACGCAGCTCTGTTCTAATTTAATATAATTTTACTTTGTTTGATGTGATGTGATTGGTGTGATAAGTACTACAGGTAGGACTAGGATAAAAGAAAAAAACATTAGCAAAACTGATTAACTAAATTGACTATTTGTAACAACGGTTTCGATATATTTAGACATTTAGGTATCATCACAGGCAAATATAGTTTTATCTCTAGAAAATCTCGCGATTTTTGTCGTCCCTTGTGCTGGAGCATTATAAATAGTTGAAATAGAATCTTGAAAAATAATCTCACACTACACAGATTATTTTGTAGGTGAACTATAAAAACATATTGTTAATATTACCATGAAATGTTCATTATTTACAGTCCAAACCATGACAATTTATTCATGTTCTTTATGCCTGTACACACAGAATATGAACTGACATGAAAACAGCCGCGCGAAGCATTTCGATAAGCGTGAGCTTGCCTTGCTCGGAAGTCTCGGAACAGGCCAAATCGGTCGTTATGCCGAGGATGAAATATGTCCCGGGTGATTCTACGAGGAGCGTTTTAACCGCTCGGATTCGTAATTTTCGTCCCGCGATTATTACCGAAATGAGAGGACAATATTAGGCAACAACATTGATTATGCTAGACTTGGTATTGGTACCTTACCTACTGAATTACGTTTACATTAAAATTACACTCTTGAGGTGCATTTAGACCAAAAAAGCATTCTCTCATTGTATCCCCCACTCTACGAAATTCGTTCGTTACACAAAACGTGATTCGTCGCTCCCACGCGCTCAATAGCTTTGCGCTGCAATTTTATTGCGATAAGGCTCGTTTTGTGTAGACTAGTATTACTTTTTGGCGTGCATTTAAATTGTGTGCAATTTTTTCCCTTAAATCATTTAAATTTCCCATAATTTCATCATAATAATTGCTACTGAAACCATCTTCACGCTTGATAAGCGATGATAAAAGATTGTATCAAGTGTACATGAGTTTTGTCACGCTGTTAGACAGTGATAAGCACTCAGCTGACTTAGGAAGGCAATACAATGATATCTAGAATCTAGGACCTAGATAAATTGGAATACAAGTGCAGTCCGGGTAACTAATTATTGTTGTAGGTAGATTTTCAACGTTACTCTTTATGCAGTGAAGTACTTTGACATAGTACCTACCTAAAGGTGTGAATTATTTTTATGACACCTTATTATAAAATTGTTTAAATGCCAATTTTCTCCTTGTTTTCGCTAACTGGAAATGGAAGTAGCCAAAATTCGCGTCGATTACCTAATTTTTAAAAACTCCATACATTGATTAGATAGTAAAAATATAAAAACTAAAGGAAAAACTAATATCGACACCACGAAAAACAGGTATAGGCTGTTTTACGGACAATATCGTCTTCGGAATTTGCTGTAGGCTTATCAGCAAGCTATTAGCTAATCACCTATTTACCTTTAATACATATATGTTAGATACTTTAAAAATAAAATAGAAGGAAGAAATCGGTAAAGAGCTAGCATGTAATTTAATTAAAAAATATGTTGAATCGAACATTTTGTGCGGTGTCTGTGGAGTTGTAGGAATTAAACCTTATGAGACCTAAGTTAAACAACAAAATAAGTATTGTGTAAATAAATAATAAAGATTCATGATGTATGCGCGTGAAACATTGAAAGATAAGTGTCTGTCGTTTGTCATGGTGCTAAAATTGGCAACGCGTTGATGATTTTGTTTACCGTTCAAGTTGCCATTCATGCAGATATCCCGATAATAAATGAGAAAACTTTCCGTGCATGTCGAATACCTAAGTCATTCTTGAATTGTTGGCGTTTAGGAATCTATAGATTATATTCTATTGTGCTGCTCTACTCGTAGTTACTCATGCCAAGTTTCATGTAACTTCAGGGCCATTTTCGCAAAAATGGTACCCCATTTTTACGGTTTTCCTATTCAGAATCACGAGTTCCTTCGATTCAAATAGGCAAAAGATTTCCGCTCGGTTCCGTCTTGCAGCAAAAATGGTAACAAAATAGAAAAAAAAATTACGACACATTTTTCTTCTATAAGAGTAGAAAGAGCTCACGATTCTGAATGAAATAAAAACTATTCAATAAAAAAAGTGAAAGGTATCACTTTCGTATTTCGATTGACTTCGTTTATGAAGAAGTTTTTGCGAACAAACGTTTTTGACACGTTTTACTAAAGTCTTACCACCTTATTCTTAATTTTTTTGGAAATAAATTATTCTTATGCCCGTTTTCACCGACATCTCCTAAAGTTTAGGTGTCCCTTAGAAAAAATTAAGAAACCCCTAACTGTAAATTCGTTTTCACCAAGCGTCAACTGTCACCTAAAGCACTAAGTGGTCCCCTAAACTTACGGGCCCGACTATGGACCTCCTAAGTTTAAGTGGCGGTTCATTCTAAAAACTTCAATTTTTTTTTTCTGATCGTTTGCCGCCAATTTGCATGGTCTTTTTTACTCACTCAACCGCAATGGACGATATTTTTAATTTGTTGGATAATTTAGACGCGATTGAAGATTTTGAAAATATTTTCTATGTATTTCGGAGACCACGCCTAATTAGAAAAAGGCCAAATTACTTCGAAAAGTACGATGATGTCGATTTTGTTCGGAGGTACAGGTTGACAAAAAATAGTGTACTATTTTTGTTGGAGAAAATTGAGGCTTTTTTAGAATTTCCGGATAACAAGTAAGATAAATGAGAAGTGTCTGTTCAAAAGGGGATACCTAATTACTTACATTTTTGATATTTTTTGTGTTAGCGACGTACATTTTTCTGCATAATCTGGTCTGGTCTTAACTATGTTCTATTGAATACCCACTTACGAACGCGGGAATCGAATTACGAATATTTACTGAATTACTGACACTGACAACTGACAGCGAGTTGACGTTTACTTTTTAAACAACGGAAATAAGTATTCAGCCAAAACTCCGCAATTGTATTCCAGTTTTATTTACGAATATTTGAATAAACTTGGACAATTTAGGGATAAATAACTATAATAAAGTGCCTAGAATCGTTTTTTCATTTATTATTTCAATATTTCTAATGAAATGAAACAAATCGGTAATCACCGAAACTTTTACGGTAAATTTAGAAAAAAAAAGTGTTACTTAGCAAAGAAGCCCCTAGTTAAGTTACACTTACGTTGGTGAAACAAAATTTAAGTAGGGAGTCGATTTAAGGGAAGCCTTAACTTAAGTCTCTCTTAGCTAAGTGACAGTTTACGGGATGTTGGTGAAAACGGGCATTATTCTTATAAACGTCTCCTAACTTAGCAAGCCGCTAAGTATTGTTTGTCCCTTTCGGTTTTATCAATCTGTCTATAACAGGAAAAGGGACAAACAATACTGAGGCTTGTAATAAGGGGGTTATTTGCTTTCTCTTTTCAGACCCAGTGCTCAAGGTCTCCCTAGCCTGCTCTAACCTGGCGAGATCCATCGCCTACTGGAACGGGCTGCTGACGCTCAAAATCTTCGACAAGAAGGACAAATCCGTCGTCGTGGGCTTCAGTGAAGACCAAGCTAAGCTAGAGCTTGTTGAAATTGGTAATTTTCCTTTTAAGAATAGGTACCCTAAAATTGCCGCTATAAATATAGTTGAATAAATACTCAACGTCGTATCTGCAATAGTCACTTGATGTAAAAAACACCCGTATTCAGAGTGAAGAAAAGGTGACATTTCCATGAATTGTTTGTATATTCGAGGATAAGTAAGTGTGGCGACGATTTATAGCATAATATCATTTTATTCTTTAAATCCTTCTAGATTTACCTATGGGAATCCATTGAGCTTGTCGTTTTGGTAAGTAACGTAAGCAGCTTTACCGGTTATTTTATCATTATCCACCTGTCCATGCTCCTCAGTATAATTCATTTGTAGGTAATGCAGTTTACAGAGTTGTTTATTAATTGCTTCGCTATCAACAAAATAGTGGTAAATTTTCGCTAAAACCAAAAAAAATCTGTATCAACAAAAAAAAATCCAAGTCTTTGTATCAACGAAACGAAAACGAGCATAATTCATAGTCCAATTTGTTTTACAGCGGAACCCATAAACCGCGCGAAGGCGTACGGTCGTATCGCGTTCGCTTGCCCCTTCGACGAGCAGCCAATCATCGACAGCAAAATCCAGGCTGCCAACGAGAAGATTCTCACCCCACTCATCTCTCTCGACACCCCTGGGAAGGCTACCGTTCGCGTTATCATCCTAGCTGACCCAGGTAATAAGAAAATGACTATCGTATGGTGAAAACTTTCACCTGTACCTTTAACGGGCAGCCAATTATTAACAGCAAAATTCAGGCTGCCAACGAGAAGATTCTCACCCCACTCATCTCTCTCGACACCCCTGGGAAGGCTACCGGTCGCGTTATCATCCTAGCTGACCCAGGTAATTAGGAAATTACTATCAAATGGTGAAAACTTTCACCTGTACCTTCAACGGGCAGCCAATTATCAACAGCAAAATTCAGGCTGCCAACGAGAAGATTCTCACCCCGCTCATCTCTCTCGACACCCCTGGGAAGGCTACTGTGCGCGTTATCATCCTAGCTGACCCAGGTAATAAGAAAATTACTATCGAATGGTGAAAACTTTAACGGGCAGCCAATTATCAACAGCAAAATTCAGGCTGACAACGAGAAGATTCTCACCCCACTCACCTCTCTCGACACCCCTGGGAATGCTAACGTGCACGTTATCATCCTAGCTGACCCAGGTAATAAGAACATGACTATCAAATGGTGAAAACTTTTACCTGTACCTTCAACGGGCAGCCAATCATCGACAGCAAAATCCAGGCTGCCAAAGAGAAGATTCTCACCCCACTCATCTCTCTCGACACCCCTGGGAAGGCTACTGTTCGCGTTATCATTCTTGCTGACCCAGATAATTAGAAAATGGAATTTTCTAGAACATTACTATCAAGTGGTGAAAACTTTCGACTTTCCCTTCGACGGGCACCCAATTATCAACAGCAAAATCCAGGCTGCAAACGAGTAGATTCTCACCCCACTCATCTCTCTCGACACCCCTGGGAAGACTGCCGCGCGCGTTATCATCTTAGCTGACCCAGGTAATTAGAAAATTGAATTTTCTATAACATTACTATAGAGTGGTGAAAACTTTCGACTGTCCTTTCGATGGGCAGCCAATCATCGAGCATAATCCAGACTGCCAACGGAAAGGCACCCCTGGAAAGGCTGCCGCGCGCGTTATCATCTTAGCTGACCCAGTTAATAAGAAAATTGCATTTTCTAGAACATTACTATCAAATGGTGAAAACTTTCGACTTTCCCTTCGACGGGTACCAAATCATCTACAGCAAAATCCAGGCTGCAAACAAGAAGAATCTCACTTCACTCATCTCTCTCGCTGCTACTACCCTGGGTAGGCTACCGCGCGCGTTATTATTCTACCTGAGAAAATTGATACTGAATACTATACAGTGGCGCACGAACATTTGTGAGTAAGTTAAGACCAAATTTGAGGAGCAGGAACTGATCGACAGTAAGAACCAACGATAAGATCACCCTCTTATCTCGACATCCCCGAGAAGGACTCGTCGGAGGCATTGGAGGTAGCAAATCATTCCAGTTTCCCCTTATATCTGACACTGACGGCCAGTTTCACAATCATTTTATAAATATATCCGTCAGATAATTTATTACTATCGTTTTTCCCTGTTATATCTATAAAAGAAAAGGACAGCTAACATTTATCTGACAGATCAATTTTATTCGGGGCTGTATACCATCCACACAGGTCCTCAGTCTCATTAAGGATGTTGCAAAAACTTCCCCTTCAGCGGCCAAACGAGACCCGACGTCTACAAATCTGAATGTTCCTAACACTAAAATGCAATTAAATTTCCAGATGGCCACGAGATCTGCTTCGTAGATGATGAAAGTTTCCGTCAGCTGTCCCAGGTGGACCCGACCAGCGACGCCGAGCTCGACAAGTTCATCAAATCTGACAAGTCGCGCTAAGTACTTAACACCTTTGGCCTCAGTGACACAACCTCTGTGATCAAAAAAACTATCTCCTATGCCATTGACACACATATGATCAAAATGCTCTTATTTCTATGCCACTAGTATCAACCAAGTTCTTACTCCTATGTCAGCGGCGTAAAAGTTCAAATATTTTTGACACAACTGTCGTGTCGCCGATATAAGTACAATCTATTCGGTCACACATGCCTGTCACTGGCGTAAAAAGTCAATGATATTATTTTAATAGGCACTTATTAGCGCTTAGTACACCAGTACCGGAGGCGAACGTGTTATACCACTTGGTTCACGGAAAGAAAACACCGAGTCCCTATAAAATTCAGGGTAAATATTCACCTTTTTTTAAAAGTAATGTTGTGTTTGCTTCCGAAATTTGAATTGACTCGATATGTTCTTTCCGTGGACTCTTCAATTATTGTCACGTGTTGATTAGATAAGTATAATGTGGAGTATTATTTGCGTTTTCTAAGACTAAAGCCTATTTCATAAAAGCTACAACTTAGAATTCGCTCTATGTTGTTTTCTGAAGAGTTCAGAGATTTTAAACCACGTATCGGTGAACGATAATCCCAGTATGAAATAAATAAGGCATTTTTTAATGAAATATGCATTAGGTACCCGCTCAAAAGATGAAGAATGTTGAGACACCTATTGAGACTGGTTCTCGTATGTATTGAATAATTCTGTATAACACCTTTTTTATGTTATAGATCGTGCAAATATTGTATATTATTAAGCTTATTTAATTTAATCTTTATTAGATGTGCCAACATCACAATCGCAGTTAGCATTCCACATATTATTATGTATAAAATTAAGCAAAATAACAATTTAACAAAATGTTATCTCTTTTTGAATGGTTATTTAAGTGATATTGTATTACATCTGTTAATATATATAATTCAAGTAAGTAAAAGTCTGTTTTATTATTTTATCCTATTAGCTAAATAATATTTTGCTGTCTGCCATTTGTTTTCCATTCTTAAATAATTGTAAAGTAGTAATTTAGCGTAAATAGGTACCGAATATTTAGAATTAATATATTTATCAAAACTGAAATTGAATTTAACGCACATGCGTGTAGATCTAATTTGCTCTATGGTCCTAGACTTGTATATCGGTCTTTGGCGGTGAACCTACGGTGCCAATAATATCAGTCGTTGGCGTCCAAAAGGTTAAAGGTCAAGGATCCAGACCATAATTATAAAAAAACATAAATGAGTAGGCATTCATGAACTGTATGTTCATTGTAATAGGGGCTACGACTGTAGACCGTTCAAGAAATCATTTTTCCCATGGGGACCCCCTTAATTTGTTATACCTATTATGTTGATTAAAATACACTAAGTATCGTACTTTTATTTCAAATACAAAGGGGTTCTCAACGCCTTTGATGTTTTTTTATATTGTATGGAAAACGAAAAAAATAAATGACTATTTTTTATCATGAGTTGGAAAGTAAAGGATGCATTAGGTTTTACTCGATACGTACTTAATGTATTCCATCGGGCTCGCACTAACATATTTAAGGACCTATAGGAGCGAGCGCGACGGCCTGTAGCTCTACCATGAGATTAACGCCGTAACTTGATACGTAACTTACTTTCTATCCATCACTCTCGCACGGCATTGACGAGTGAGAAGGATAGAAAGTTAAACGTCAATTCCAAACGGTATCATAAGCTGACTGTTTACGTATTAAGTTAAGCCTAACGTCACAGATACTTTCAAAGTCATGGTACGGCTACGGAAAGCCTATCGCGAACAACGATCGGTATGTTGTTCGGGGTAGCACCTATAATGTTAGAATAGGCATGATGACTGGCAAGTCAAATCAGCATCTTTTTTCGAACTGTCAAAACGATCCCCATTATGGAATAGTATGGAATTTTATATGAAATACTCAAAAGTGACGTCACGTTTGAGTACGGCCAAATGACCTACTCTTTTAAGTTCTTTTCAATTTATTAAATAGAAGTTCTGTACAAAAATTACTGCAATCTACATCTTAGTAATAATTTCTTTGTGTATTATGTCGTGCATAATGTTAATTAATTTATTTTAACTACAGTCATCATCCCTATTGGCTACGTTGACAGATTTTTTTTTCTATTTCATTGTACTTGTTGCAGACGAAAGCATTAGGCTCTTTTCAGCCATATAGCTGAACAAATGTCATCTCACTCACTTAAAAAAAGATTGTTAACAAATTATGGGACATAAAAATAAAGAGCCGCATTTTCTTGAACCTTAAGACAAGGGCTATCAGGGAAAAATATAATATTCATACCTTCAGAAAACTTTACATAGCCAATTGTCAAGAGCAACAGAGAGGCATTCACGGTAGGCCTTCAGTAGCCGTACCATGACTTTGCAAGTATCGGTAAATTAGGTTTTACTCGATACGTAAAGTAGGCCATCGTGCTCGCTCCAATTGATATGTCAGTGCGAGGGCGACAAAATGCCTTACGTATCGAGTAAAACGGAGTAGTTGGCCGTGTGGTGACGGCAGAAAGAATATATTTGTCACCACCCCAACTTCTCCTGCGGGTGTCGTAATAAGAGTCGACTAAGGGATTGAAGTGTCACTGACCACTATTTGATAAAAGATTGATGATGGGCAGCAGCATCATCATAGTGGACACATTACTGCGATCGCCAATCCGCTTGCCCAGCGTGGCGATTATGGGCATTTACCTCCTAATGCGTTTATACGCATAGTTAATAGGAGAGGCCTACGTCCAGCAATGGACTATCATAGGCTGATGATGATGATGATGATGTACCTAAAGCAGTGCTCGCTCCAATAATTACCTATGTCAGTGCGGGGGCGATATATTGCATTACGTATCAAGTAAAACCTAACGTAACTTTTACCTTGCAACTCACATTAGGGATCATCCATTAATTACGTCACACCTCAAGGGGGAGGGAGGGGGTCCAGAAGATGTGACATATCGTGACAGGGCGGAGGGAGGAGTTCTATGTTTATGACGTGACAATCCTCACATACATAAATACATTTTACAATCAATTTAAGCAATCCTAATAAAAATATACTTTCAAAGTGATGTTGTAATTTTTACCTTCTTAAACTAAAAATCTACATGTGACGTCACACTAAGGGGGGAGGGTGTAGTTAATTGTGACGAAGAGTGACAAGGGGGGAGGGAGGGGTCAAAAAATCATAAAATGGTGTGACGTAATTAATGGATGATCCCTTACGGCTGCAGTTCGCAAATTTAGTTTGAAGAAACCGAGCTAAATAGCGGTTTGATGGTATCATGTAATCAGGCAATGTTTCCGCGAGGTAATTTGTTTCATTATCTGGCGCAGTCATCTAATGGGCTAGTGTTAATGTTATACACACGACTTCAGTTTAAACTCAGTTAGACTCCTTCTAAAAGTAGCGCATGTTATGATTCTAGTTGGTAAAATAGATTATTTGATAAAAATCATGTTTTCTCAAACATGCAATGAAGTAGGTATTGTCTTTATGTTCCTTAAAATAGACTCGGAAGTATCGCTTTTAGGGCGTAGTAACTCACTGGGATGGAAATGGAATTTCATAACACTTTTCAGGCCTAGGCCTGCAAAGTAACTTATTTAAAATTTCGACAACATTATCATTATGTTTTTTGTATTTCTTTATGTGTTTGAGAAAAGCACTATACATACCTCGGCGTGAAAACGGATTCCCGGTCTCGTTACCTATCCGGCTTCGCTCGCACACTCGCTCTGCCGTATATACCAACTTGGCCGGAAATCCTCATTTTCCCGGCTTCTGATGTAATGTACTATTTTTTATTCAACTAATTTTATATTATGTACCTAGATATAAGATCATACAATTTCCATGTGACCCCATTATCCCTAGTCTAGTTCTATGCAAGCCCACAAAATCGTTCCACCGTGCCGACCCGTGAAAAATTATACATATTATGTAAAGAGGCGACTACGGTGTACACTAAAGGCACGCGAACCCTACCGCCATAACCGTTTAAAAGTAAATCCCAGTCCGAAAGGATTGCAGCGAGCAAATGACTTGATCGTATCGACCAAATAAGGGCAATATTCCAGTCGCACAGGCGAGTCTAAGGTGCAAGGGAACCAGAGCCTATTGAATAGGTTAGAGTGCATGTTTCGATATTTTTGAGCACCGTGTCCGCTCCGATATATCTGATGGCGACTCTACTTATTAGTAATCTAACAGCGTTTTATACTGAAGGTAGAATTAAGGTACATGGAAAATTCACTGTGAGTGAATAAACACACGATTACGACCCTATCTAACGCCACGGCAATAGAGGACGCTCATGGCTCATGATATATCTGATGGCGATCTGTACTACGTGCCTGTGTGGTGACGACAGTAAGAATACATTTGTCACCACCCCAACTCTTCCTGTGGGTGTCGTAAGAGTCGACTAAGGGATTGAAGTGTCACTGACCATTATTTGATAAAAGATGGATGATGGGCCGCAGCGTCATCGTTTTGGACACATTATTGCGATCGCCAATCCGCTTGCCCAGCGTGGCGACTATGGGCATTTACCTCCTAATGCGTCTATACGCATAGTTAATAGGAGAGGCCTACGTCCAGCGGAGTATCATAGGCTGATGAAGTGACTGTACTTACTGACTTTGGTCCTTCCTTGAACTCGACGCATACCTGCAATGAGAATACGCGACAGGTCGCGAAACTGCACGATCGCGTGCCTCGGAGCTTCCGTGGAACTATTCGTGACACATTTTCTCGTCCATTTCATCGATTTTGTTTCGGTGTGGATGTGAATACTGCTTTATCATCATTGACTGCTTATTTCGAGAAGTTAGGTCGGCTGATTTGGGAAAAGTAGCATATTTTCTGTTAAATGTCTAAATGATTAATAGGTAGGTCCTACAAAAAAAAGGAATCGCTTATTTCTATGAGACGCACTTTTCCATCTAAAACTAGACAAACAGTTTTGTAGGACAAAGTATTTAAGTACCTAGTTTTAAAAAGTTCTTATCCTGTATCATACAGAATACAATAATAAAGTAAAATAATAAATAAAAAGATAACAGCAGGTATTGTGCATCATAGGTAAACTGTTTTTTCTGTAGTTTGCTAGGTAACTGATTTACCTATTGAACACCTTTATTCTCGCGTCAAAATGTGGCCTACGCGACATACCTCGACTAACGAATATCGAATATGTGTGTACCTATAAACCTTGCCTACTACCGCGAAAATCGAAATTCGTTAATTTCGAGGATTTGTCTCTGTTACTCCAACGTAGGCATCATTAGAAATCCTCGAAATTTGCGGATTTCGAAATTCGTGGTAGTTTTGTGGTGGTACCATCCGTCAGTCCACCATGACTCCTAGTAAAGTGTTGCTGGCTTGGTAGGCCCAACTACACTGCCGAGTGTAGTTGGGCCTTTAGGAGTTCTTGGCGTTCAAAAATGCTCTTTCTGGTTGCTGGCTTGCTCTTTACGAGTAGGTACTTATAAGTCATGAAAGTCATGATGATGTAGCGCATTACTACGTTTAGGTACTTTTGCCTATTTAAGTACTTACCTCGTACTATCTACGAATACTCGTAATTTTGTTTGCATGTAAAACGATATTATTCAATTTTGTATATTTATCACCAGGCAAGTACCCAATGTACCTACCTATAAAGGTTTCACTGAAGAAATTTAATAAAAGAACGCTACCAATTTTTTTGGTTCCTTTCTAATTAAGTACCTACCTAGGTTTTCAAATAAGTCTACAATTGTTCTTATAAATTAACTAAAAAATCTCAACAATTAACCAGTTGTAATGTCTAGGTAAATTATTATTATAATGACCTAAACTAATAGTACGGTCAAACTTTACATCATTTTACCCTAAGCTCGCAAATCAAGTAGTATCGCTGCATTTTTGGTATGTTGTTTCCATAGGGCACTATGAAACCACATTTTGCAAGCAAAACAAAAGTTGTGCTAGCTACTTAGTATACGTGAAAAAAACCGTTTACGGTAATTTAAGATTAAGGTTTTTTATTAAAAAAACCTTAATTTTTTTGATATCATGTCTTATACATCTAGCGTTTAAATATTAATAAATTTCCAACAAGTTGACCTCTCATGCATTACCGTAGGTCTTATAGTGTCAGAGATTCAAGACTTCAGAAAGTACTCTTTTTGTGTAACTTGCGTTATTTTGAGTTTTGCTAACGTTTTCAGCTTCATATCGCGTCACCTAAATATGCTACGAAAAACATGCAATAATGACTTTATATACGTAGCACACTTAATATTCTTTCATATCAGCACCCTGGGTGCTTAGCCAAGTTGCCAATCGCTAGCGCTTGGTAGCGCATCGTAGTTTTCCCTCTTTGTCGCACTAATATGAAGGAGTGACAGAGAGGGAAAACTACGATGCGCTAGCAAGCGCTAGCGATTGGCAACTTGGCTAAGCAAGGTCAGTAAACTTTGTAATTGAAAATAAAAATGGCAAAAACGGAACCCTTATAGTTTCGCCATGTCCGTCTGTCCGCAGCATAGCTCAGTGGCCGTTAATACTAAAAATCTGCAATTTGGTACAGGTATACATATTAATCATGCCAACAAAGTGGTACAATAAAAAGTAGAAAAATATGTTTTTTTTCGGGTTCCTTCCCAACTGGTGAAGTGGGGATGATTTTATTTATTTGCTGTAATCCTAGTTCTAATCACAGAATAGGTCTCTTAAAAAAAATAAGGGTCTTAAAAGAAAGTCAATATTTTCGGAGATAATCACTCCCGAAGAAAAAAAATTGTGCCCAATATAACTTTTGATTCTTAGTTCCAAAAAATATGAAAAAAATCATGAATAGTGAGCTTATAGAATACTTTAAAATAAAACTATTTTGAATATAATCGGGCCAGCAGTCTTTGAATAACTACGGAACCCTACACTGAGCATGGCCCGACATGCTCTTGGCCGGTTTTTTTCTTAACATAATGAAGGGCACTTTTTGAAATGTCTTATCTCAAAATCTATATAACTTACGGTCATGGTGAAGGTTAGCGTTGAAAATTTCCGGATTAAATGGCGAACATCTTCTCTCTAAACAGCTTTTCTAAACAGCTCGTTTTTTTCCGGATTTTTTCGAAACAAAATCAATGAAAGTTTCCACTATAATTTTCAACTCTGAACCAATGCGAATTAGACCACATTTTCACTTTTACATTGATAACGCGATGTCATCGAAGAAAAGTCAATTGAAATAGTTGGCAAGGAGTGACAGTGACATTGATTAAATTTTCATATATCGCCGAAAAAACCATTTGACTTTTTGCAACGCTCGCTTAAATCCTTTCAAATTTAATATTCTTTCTAAGATAAAGATAATAGTTTTTTAATTAAACGTCAAAAACTAAAAAAACTCCGATCACTTTTTCAGTTTTTTTACGTCCTATGCCGAAATTATTTTTTTATTTTTCTTATAAAGTACATGCATTTTCGTACATGCCTAAAGGTAAAGGGCCTATATAATATACTAAAATTGCAGCTTTGCAACACGACTTGCGATTTGTTGTTTTTCGTAGCTATATTAAGCCGAAAACTTTAGCAAAAGTCTAAATAACTCTAAATAAAGTTTACAAGAAAGAGTAGGTACTTTTTGTAGAAAACTCGAAACTCTAGAACTATAAGACCTATGGTAATGCTTTGTAGCTCAACTTGTTGAAAATTCATTTATCTTTAAACGCTTTCAACTTATAATGTCAAAAAACGTAAGGTTTTTTTAATAAAAATCAGAAACTAAAAAATAACCGTAAATTTCGCAGTTTTGCGCGTACTACATAGCTAGCACTAGCACAACTTTTTTTTGCTTGCAAAATGTGATTTTATAGCGTCCTATGGTGTCTAAACAACATACCAAAAATGCAGCTAAGTATACTGCAGGCTTTGCGAGTTTGATGTAAAGTTTGACCGTACTATAATCCCAAATAGGATATTTACGATACAAGTGCAAGAAAAAAACTTGAATTAGCAACAAATTCTCTACCAAATTAAATGACAATTTCACAATGACAGGTTAATTGATAGGCAAAATTGTTGCCATGTAAATAACATCGAAAAAATGCGTGTGCAAAGTTATGTCAGACTCTACGAATTTCCTTTTCTCACGTATATCGTACAGTCAAGTGCAAAAATAAGTATCGAAAGAATCCGTTCATAAATATGTTACGACGTTCTTATTACACAGAATTAGAGTGCACTGGGACATATTTTTGAACGTTTTTGTATACCCCTTATTTTGTCTTCGACTGTACTACGTTTTTCAGTACAGATGACGCTCCGAAGTTTCGAGACAAAAAATTAACCACTTCTCGCACTAGCACGTAAATAAGCATCATCTGTACTAAAATACATACGTATATTGCAACTTTATGTCACGACCCATTATTAGTTAATTTTCCACTGCATTACAATGCAGTAGTTCGTTTATACGTATTTACGTTATGCTTCGCCGGCAGCGAATTACAACGCTACGTTTCTTATTGCTTCGCTTCGAGGTTTATTGCTTCCACGTTGTAACAGGGGTTTTGCTTTTTACTGGTATCAAAGTCTAGAATATGGGTATAGTTTGTATGGTTATGAAGTTATGATGTTGATGACCTAGTTTTTAATTTAACGTCCATGGTTGCCGTAGGTATACACGGTGTTACGTCAGTATTCCGAAAGATTTTAATGCTGGATTCCTGATCATATTTAGAGTCTTTAATGTTATATAAAATTTCCTGGATTCGGCTTGGTTTCAGAGATAATCAACCTTTTTTCGAAATAAGTTTTTCGTCGTCATTTAACTTCTTTTGGATTACAATGCTACCACAATGTGTTCTAATATTGCCACACCTTTTGCCTGACAATAAAAAAATACGAATAGATTTGACGAAATAACCTCGACCTAAAAAAAACAATTGAAATAAATAATTTAAACAAATTGTTGTTGTGATAAAAAATACTGGAAATGTTAAAAAGTATTCAAATCGACCTAAAAAAAAAAAGAAAAAAAAATTTTTTTTTTGGTGGAATTGACATTTTGTCTCATAATATTTTTTGTTTATTTTGATGTCTAGAATGCATAGTTAAAATCTTTCGCAATGCTCGCGTAACACCGTGTATTTTAAATACCTATCTATAGTTATGCTATGCAAGGAATACGAGTATAGAAGCGGGAAACAGCCATGTACCTAAACTTTGCGCTAACTAACATTTAAAATAAATAATTAACAAATATCTTGGGACATCTCACACAAATCAACCTAGTCCTACGGTTTTAAGCTTAGTGTAACCTTAAGTGTAAGGCTTGTGATGTGGGTACGAGGCGACAATATATTTAATAGATACATACATACAGATATACGGCTGATTTTACAATTCTCAGATAAAGTTAGTCAAAAAAGGATAGAGCTAACAATTTATTTGACAGATACTGTTAACTGGGGATTGAAAAATCAGTAGGTACAGTAGGTACTTAATGTTATTATTGAATGATATGGCAA
>JALPQI010008622.1:0-64101 GCA_025490895.1 Thaumatotibia leucotreta
CATACTATTGAAAATCTATATTTTATTAAAAAAAACTATTGTCTATAGCCTATCGTAATGTACATTACGATACAACAGTGCAAAAAAATAAGTTCGAAATAAGCATAAATAAAGCAAAGCACGACCGAAGGGAGTGTTTTAAATCGACACGATTTACGAATTTCATTTTTGCATGTGTATCGTACGACATTTTTCAGTACAGATGGCCTTCCGAAGTTTTCAACCAGGCAAGATATAAACGAATCCTCGCACTAGTGTGTAAAGAAGTTATTTCAGTTGTTTCGGATAAAAATAGGGACGTTGCATTGCAGTACTCTGTATGGAATCTTAATAAACAGACTTTAATCGACGAGTATAAAAAGCCTGTCACTATTATGTTCTATCGATTATAATTCTTATAAAAGTTGTATAGGTAAATATAGGTACGATCAACTTGAATTATTGTATTAATTATACATTAACTTTATTCATTTCGTTAGTTATATAAGTTGACATGCCTAGATTTAATTATTTTTTTTAGTTTTATTTTATTTTACTATGTTTAAGTTGTATTTTTGGGTTCTTGTGGATCATGTGTTGTTTTAAGTTACTTTTGGATTTGTCTATTATGTATTTTAATTTTGTGACATTTATGTTTTGATTTGATTAAGTAAATAAATAATTCATGTATAATAAAAAAAAAAAATTTAGTTAGTAGACAATTTAAAAAATATTGTGATAATATTGTTTTCATTATGTTAGCATTCGTAAAAAGTGGCCAGGCATGGTTTCCGGGTGGCTGTTTTGAAATTGTTCTAATCACATGTTTCTGAAGTAATATAGATATAGCAACAGCCATAGAACAGTAGCAAATACTCGTACAAGGCTATTATAGCGCGCTTTCTATATTACCTAGATCATTAAGTAAAAATGTTACTACGATTAAAATAAAAGTATTTGCGTTAGGTCATTTAAAACTGTCAACACAAACTAATATTACTAACATAGGTTTTAACAAATAAGCAGCAGAATTTAACAGCTTGAATTTGAAAAAAAAATACAATCATACTTTAAGAAAACCATTAACCCCTAAGTTAATAAAATTTTAAAAATTAACACTATTTTAAACATTGTGTATATATAATGAAACTTAGTGTAAAAGGGTACAACTTAGTACAAATCCGTCAATTTACTGGTGTTAAATGTTAAGTAATACTTTTTAATTTAGTGCAAACGGATATAATTACCGCAAATGGATTGTATCACATGTAAAAAACTGTAATTCTAAGTGATTGAAGTCGACTTGTACCCGTAACAACATAATTTTATTCGTGAATATGGATTTATGTCGAATTGTATCTCAAAAAATGTTTTTTACTGTTCGGGTAAAGTGATATAAATACACATGGATCCTCATTATCCGAGTGACCATCAAGAGAATATGAGTAGTTATAACGTTACACACAACAAAAATCCAAACGCGTAAACCTTAGCTACACTAATACCTTTTGTAACTTAACAACGTTATACTTTTTTTTGTTAGTAAGAATTTATTTCAACTTATACCTGATACTGCATGGTCATTTGTGTTAGTTATACCATATTACACGACCGTAACTCTGTCAATTTACGTGATATCTTAGATCCTTTTACACCAACAGATGCCATTTTTTTTTTGAAATTTTTTGGTATACTTAACTCAATTTGGCCAAAATTCGACTTATACCCCTTTTCACTAGGGTGCCAGAAATATGTTACGACGTTCTTATTACACAGAATTAGAGTGCACTATAACATATTTTTGAACATTTTTGTACACACCTTATTTTGTCTTTGACCTCAATTCGTCATCGGGAATCTTTCACTTTTCAGGAATCACTTATGAAGAACCATTCCAATAAAAAGCTTCGTGATCAAAAAATTAACTAATGGCGAAGAGAACAAAGAGACATCTGATATATTCGAATAATCATAATAACTAGATCAAAAACAAACAGAACTGAAGTCAGAAGATATTTAGTCGCAGCCTAGCTAAGGTGCCATTCTGCAATCGTATACGATAAGCGATAAGTCACGTGACCATAATATAGTATAAAAATGGTCATGTGCCTTTTCGTATGAATCTTTCATTCCCGTAGATTTATGACTTGCTTATCGTATACAAATGGAAATGGCACCTTGGCTAAGCCTGCTGAAGCCTTTATTATCATAGCGTTAGTGTATTATCAAACCGAGATCAGAAAAGGATTCGAAAGTACTGTTAACACAACAAATGACACAACATTTACCAGAGTGATTAATTAATCTATTGTCTGTAAGTATCTGCTAACTATGAATATATCCTAGATTGACTTATACACTGTTGTGTCAACAGGATGCTTAGCCAAGTTGCCAATCGCTAACGCTTTCTAGCGTATCGTAGTTTTCCCTCTCTGTCACTTTTTTATATTAGTGCGACAAAGACAGTTAGCTGCCTTTCGTTTAAGATTGACGATTGAGCGTTTGCGATTGGCAACTTGTCTAAGCACCCTGTACTTTGGAATCCCATTCTAATTGCAGCTAGATAATATAATATATGTTCAGATACTTTTGAGCACCGTAGCTCCGATACATCTGATGGTGACTATGATATAGTATTAATGTATCCAATTCACTGTACCATATAGGTCCAAGTTGTAAAATATAACTTTACCTTTCTAATGGATCTCTTGTTATTAAACAACCTGTATAACGTTATAAAACAAAGTGTAACAAAGACATGTTATAGAATATTGATGGTGAGAGACAAAGAGAGAAAGACTATGTTGCATAACATTAACCTAGTCGGTAGTGACCCTGCCTACGAAGCTGGAGGTTCCGGGTTAGAATCCCAGCGAGGGCATTATTTGTGTATTTAATTATCACAAATATTTATTCCTTGGTTATCTATGTATTTGAGTATCTATATGTATCTATCTATTATATATATCGTCGCCTGGTACCCATATTACAAGCCTTAATTGAGCTTACCGTGCGACTAGGTTGATTTGTGTAAGATGTCCCAAGATATTTATTTATATTTATTTTTTATTATTGGTCCGAGAGTGTATTAAAGTGCGTTATCACTATATTATCACCCTCAACACTGTTACAGTAAGATTACTCGAAGCTATATTTTCTAAACATAAAACTAAAGTGTATATCGGCTAGTAAATCTCCACATAACCTCAAATATCGAAGATCGCGGAAGGAAACGGAGGTTAATTTCCAATATGCACTAAAATCGACTGCTACCTTTACCATGAACCATTTTTACTGTTCCATTTTTAGGGTTCCGTAGTAAAGAACTCTTATATTTTGTCCGCCTGTCCGTCTGTCAGTCCGCAGCATAGCTCAGTGGCCGTTAGTACTAGAAAACTTCAATTTAGCACCGGCAAGCAAATAAAGTGGTAGAACCAATATATAGAAAAAAAAATCTGGTACCTCCCCTATCCTATTTTTCTTTTGCTGTAATGAATCCTACAATGTGGGATATCGTTGAATAAGTTTTTTAGAAATGAGGTCCTAAAAGGACATTTTAATGGTCGTTCTCCATTTAAGGACAGGTCCTAGTTCTGGTTAGGAAAAATCCAGAAGATTTTTTTGTCCCAAAAAATGATCGATGTTCTAGTAGTACGGTCAAATCGTACATAATTTTACCCTAAACTCGCAAATCAAGTAGTATCGCTGCATTTTTGGTATGTTGTTTAGACACCATAGGACAGTATAAAACCATATTTTGCAAGCAAAAAAAAGTTGTGCTAGCTGGGTAGTACGTGAAAAACTGCGAAATTCACGGCCATTTTTTAGTTTCTGATTTTTATTTAAAAAACCTTACGTTTTTGGATATCATATGTAAATAAACGTTTAAAGACTAATAAATTTCCAACAAGTTGAGCTAAAATGCATTACCGTAGGTCTTATAGTTTCAGAGATTCGAGACTTTAAAAAGCACCCCTTTTTGTAAACTAGATAAAATTTTGTGTTTTGCTAACGTTTTCGACTTAATATCGCCTCACCTAATTATGCTACGAAAAACATGCAATAATGACCTTATAGCGCACTTAATATTCTTTAACTAGCTTTTGCCCGCGGCTTCGCACGTGTAGATTTTGGACTTCTATGAAAAAAAAATGATTTCAACCGACTTCAAAAAAGAAGGAGGTTACCATTTCGATTGTATGTAGTTATATATTATGCATGTTACGCGGTTTCCTGCAAATAATGAATCCCATTTTGTTTTTTATTTCTCGGGAGATTCAAAAGTGGCCGAAATAAGTTTAATATTTGTTTTTGAATGGTGCTTGAGGTTTTCCTTTACGGGTTCTTATTTTAGTTTGGTTTAAATTTAGTAATATTTATTCCGCAGTTCTAATCTAACGCTGAACCTACTTTGATAGCTGTTCGCTTATGTGTGGGGTCACAGTTGTAACCTAACTTAAACATATTTTAATAACCGTTCGTTTCTATGTGGGGTCGCACTGGTCGCAGTTCTAACCAAACCTAAACCTACTTTGATAGCCGTTTGCTTTTGTGTGGGGTCGCAGTTCTAACCTAAACTAAACCTGCTTTGATAGCCCGTTGCTTATGTGTGGGGTCGCAGTTCTAACCTAACCTAAACCTACTTTGATAGTTGTTCGCTTATGTGTGGGGTCGCAGTTCTAACCTAAACTAAACCTACTTTGATAGCCGTTTGCTTTTGTGTGGGGTCGCAGTTCTAACCAAACCTGCTTTGAGAGCCGTTTGCTTTTGTGTGGGGCGCAATTCTAACCTAAACTAAACCTGCTTTGATAACCGTTTGCTTATGTGTGGGGTCGCAGTTCTAACCTAACCTAAACCTACTTTGATAGCTGTTCGCTTATGTGTGGGGTCGCAGTTCTAACCTAAACTAAACCTACTTTGATAGCCGTTTGCTGTTGTGTGGGGTCGCAGTTCTAACCTAACCTAAACCTATTTGTATAACCGTTCATTTCTGCGTGGAATCGCAATTGTCGCAGTTTTAACCTAACCTTAAACTACTTTGATAACCGTTTGCTTATGTGTGGGGTCGCAGTTCTAACCTAACCGAAACCTACTTTAATAGCCGTTCGTTTCTGTGTGGGGTCGCACTGGTCGCAGTTCTTACTTAACCTAAACCTACTTTGATAGCCGTTTGCTTATGTGTGGGGTCGCAGTTCTAACCTAACCTGAACCTACTTTGATAGTTGTTTGCTTATCTGTGGGGTCACAGTTCTAACCTAACCTAAACCTATTTGAATAACCGTTCATTTCTGCGTGGAATCGCAATGGTCGCAGTTTTAACCTAACCTTAAACTACTTTGATAGCCGTTTGCTTATGTGTGGGGTCGCAGTTCTAACCTAACCTAAACCTACTTTAATAGCCGTTAGTTTCTGTGTGGGGTTGGAGTTCAAACCTTACATAAACCTACTTTCAAAGCCGTTCGTTGCTGTGTGGGGTTACTATTCAAACCTAACCTGAACCTCCTTTGATAGTCGTTCATTTCTGTGTGGAGTCGCATTTCTAATCTAACCCAAAGCCTACTTTGATAGCCGTTCGTTTCTGTGTGGGGTCGCAGTTCTAACCTTTCCTAAACCTAAGTAGAATCTTACCTTATTACATTCTGTTTGAAGTCTGTTTCATTGAACAGCATATTAGTATGACATAATTAAATACTTAATTGCAAATAAACTACACGAATTAGAAAGCTGAATTTACAGTGAGGCGGCCCGCATACTTACCTGCGCTGCTTGATACGTACTGTCCGCGAGCTGTCAAACAAACATTTGAAATTCGTTCGCTTTGAATCATATGTCGCCATGCAAATTGTAGATATTTTTAACGAACAAACAAATAAATGTGGTTTTGTCTAGACTTAAAAAATAAAACCTCTTAATGACCTTTTATGTAGCAAACTGCATTACTTACCAAAATTTAATATTAAAAGTATCTACGTATTCATCGTACCTATGTTATTCGTATATAACATGGTATGTAGATAAGTACCTACATTTTCATTGGCAAGAACACTTGTATGAAGTTTTGAATTAAATAGCCCAACGAATCTGGTTCCTTCATACAAACTTTAACCTTCCATTTAACCCCCATAGGGAATGAATTTTCAAAAAACCTGAAACATGTGTTTACTTATTTATTGTTAAAAATATTCATGTGAAGTTTCGAATAAAATAGCCCAACTAATCTTATTTCCCCATACAAACTTTAACCCTCCATTTAACCCCCATAGGGAATGAATTTTCAAAAAACCTGAAATACGTGTTTACTTATTTATTGTTAAAAACATTCATGTGAAGTTTCGAATAAAATAGCCCAACCAATCTTATTTCCCCATACAAACTTTAACCCTCCATTTAACCCCTTTAAGGGATGAATTTTCAAAAAACCCGAAACATGTGTTTACTTATTTATTATTAAAAACATTCCTGTGAAGTTTCGAATAAAATTGCCCAACTAATCTTATTTCCCCATACAAACTTTAACCCCCCATTTAACCCCTTTACGGGCTGAATTTTCAAAAAACCTGAAACACGTGTTTATTTATTTATTATTAAAAACATTCCTGTGAAGTTTCGAATAAAATAGCCCAACTAATCTTATTTCCCCATATAAACTTTAACCCCCCATTTAACCCCTTTACGGGATGAATTTTCAAAAATCCGTTCTTAGTGCGCCTCTAAACATTATATAGAATGTACATGCCAAGTTTGAACTCTCTAGGACCAGCGGTTTGGGCTCTGCGTTGATTTAAGTCAGTCAGTCAGTCAGTCAGTCAGTCAGTCATTCAGTCAGTCAGTCAGGACATTGTCGTTTATATATATAGATTTAAGGGTAAAATTAGGTCAGTGAACTTTGTAGTTGAAAGTGTAAACCCGAAATTCCAAAGGCTGGAGGCCCGCTATCTAAGTTTTTCATACAAATCGCAAGTCGAGTTGCAAAGCTGCAATTTCGGTATATTATAAAGGCCTTATAGATATATACGAAAATGCATATTAAAAGAAAAACAAAAAAATAATTTGGGCATAGGACGTAAAAAACGGAAAAAAAATCACACTTTTTTTAGGTTTTGACGTTTAACTAAAAATCTATTATCTTTTTGATACTGATTGCTATAAAACTAAGAAAGAACATTAAATTTGAAAGGATTTGAGCACCGTTGCATCACCGTAAGCTATATATATTTTGAGATACGATATTTCATAAAGTGCCCTTTTATCAAAACATAAACTAATTTTAGGTTACGTTAAAGCTATTCACTAAATATTGGCAAAACGTTCGCGCTAAGAAAAAAAAGTAACTGTAGATAATAACTACATTAAATTTGGAACAAATTGAGCCGATAACAATCACTGTAAGTCTTATAGTTGGGGGTATACGAGGCGCCAAAACATGCATTTATTTTCTTAACTTAATGAAAGGCACATTTTGAAATGTCGTATCTCTAAATCTATATGATTTAGGGTAATGCAAGGTAGCTCAAATCCTTTCAAATTTAATATTCTTTCATAGTTTTGTAGCAATCAGTATCAAAAAGATAATAGTTTTTTAATTAAACGTCAAAAAGTAAAAGAAGTCCAATATTTTTTCAGTTTTTTTCGTCCTATGCCGAAAATTTTTGTTTTTCTTGTAATATGCATTTTTGTACGTCCTTATAGGCCCTATATAATATACTAAAATTGCAGCTTTGCAACACTACTTGCGATTTGTATGAAAAACTTAGATAGCGGACCTACTGCCTTTTGAATTACGCGTTTTTATTTTCAATTACAAAGTTTGCTGACATGATATTACCCTTTAACGAAAGAATATTAAGTGCGCTATAAGGTCATTATTGCATGTTTTTCGTAGCATAATTAGGTGAGGCGATATTAAGCCGAAAACGTTAGCAAAACTCAAAATAACGCTAGTTTACAAAAATGAGTACTTTTAAGAAGTCGCAAATCTCTGAAACTATAAGACCTACGGTAATGCATGTTATCTCATCTTGTTACAAATTCATTCATCTTTAAACGTTACCTGATACATATTGTCAAAAAACGTAAGGCTTTTTTTTATAAAAATCAGAAACTAAAAATAGACAGTAAATTTCACAGTTTTTCACGTATAACGCAGCTAGCACAACTTTTTTTGCTTGCAAAACATGGTTTTATACTGCCCTATGGTGTCTAAATAACATACCAAAAATGCAGCTTTACTACATGTTTTGCGAGTTTAATAGACGATTTGACCGTACTATAGGGAGCATCGGTTTATTTGAAAGACCCATTGGTTTTTTTTTTCACGTGGAAGAATTTTTTTTCTCTTTTAATCTAATTAGAAAAATAGACTGTACAAACCATTAAAATTTCAGCTTGTATTTTATGGAGATAACCGCTCCAGTCCAGAATAAAAAAATAAGGTCTCTAACTTTTGATCCATGTTTGAGGCATTAAGTCGATTTTCGATGTGAGCTGACAGCTCGTGGTAAGGACAGGGGTAAGTTTATGACACAGATTACACAAGGTGCCTGCAATGATTGGGAAGTATTTTACCATGTATTGCACCAAAATGTCTAAAATACATGGTAAATAATTATTTATTTAAATACATATAATATACAGGGTGGAACGGAACGACGATCTTTCCCGCTACCGACAGAGTCTACCAACCATTACGATGAATTTTCTGTATAGTAGGTACCAAAATCGAAATATCTTAAAAAAAAATTAACATACAAAGTGAGTGATTAGTTAGAGTTCAATATACGTAGTATGGAAAAGTCAATTTTCCATGTGCGTTTTCGATGTTGGTGCCATACTGAAAATTCATTGTAATGGTTGGTAGACTCGGTCGGTAGCGGGAAAGATCGTCGTTCCGTTCCACCCTGTATACCTACTACATAGTCATGTATGTAAATATCATGGGACGTTCTTACACAAATGTACCTACCTAATTTCGCGGTAAGGTCAATAATTAAGGTTTCTGTTGTAGGGTTCTAAGCTGCCACAATAAATATGTATCATCATCATCATCATATCAGCCGAAAGACGTCCACTGCTGAACATAGGCCTCCCCCAAAGATTGCCACAATGACCGGTCCTGTGCCACCCGCATCCAGCATTGTATACCTACGTATAAAATATTTTATTTTATATTTATTCGTTTATGCATGGTAACATATATTATTAAGAGCGCATACTGTACTGCAGGGCAAAGGCCTTCCTCAAATTCTTCCACGTATCCCTATTAGAGGTGTGCGCCACGCCGGCGCGGCGACGCCGCGCCGTGGGACCCACGCCGCCGCCGCCGCCGAGGTTTTGAAAATTCACGCCGCGACAAAAATTTTACGGAATAAAATCATTTAAATTACGCGCCACGCTCTGATCATATTGACATTAAACAACAATATGCTTGCGAATATCGACAAGCGGTTCCCTCTGACTGAAAAGATTGTATGCGCAGCATTTCTGGAATTCAGATTTTCAGATATTGATACGCACCTACGAAAAAAATACACTACTTGGACGGAATTATTTCCAATTGTACAGATTTCTTTTACAGAATTACAAGTCTACACATTCCCAATACTACAGATTTACAAACCTGCAGAATCCCAATACTTTAATATTCCAATATTACGGTTTCCCATGTCTACAGATTTTCAATATTACTGATTGATTCCTGTCTACAGATTCCATATTCTCTAGATTTCACGTCTCATCACATCACATCATCAGCCTATGTTAGTCTACTGCTGGACGTAGGCCTCTCCTATTAACTATGCGTATAGATATCTATCTACGCATTAGGAGGTAAATGCCCATAATCGCCACGCTGGGCAAGCGGATTGGCGATCGCAGTAATGTGTCCACTATGATGACGCCGCTGCCCATCATCCATCTTGTATAATGGTCAGTGACACTTTCAGGAGGAGTTGGGGTGGTGACAAATGTATTCTTACTGCCGTCACCACACGGCAATTCATTTCACGTCTACTGATTCCCAACTGTAATGCTTTTTTCAACACATTTGCTTGTAAGTCGTTACTTATAACTTTATAAGGTCTTATTGAACCGCTTTTAGGCTTATAATCCTAGGTATTACTAGCTGTCTGTTTTTTCATTATATTATATTCTTCGCATCGTCGATCCCACAATGTCTGAAGACAAAAGTCTTCAATCAGTGCTTCCTACCCGTCATGACGTACGGAGTCGAAACGTGGACACTGACGGTACGGCCACAAGTTCAAGGTTGCTCAACGAGCTATGGAAAGGGCAATGCTCGGCGTATCTTTGCGGGATCGAATCAGAAATGAGGTTATCCGGCAGAGAACCAAAGTGATCGACTTAGCCCACCGTGTTAGCAAGCTGAAGTGGCAGTGGGCTGGCCATATTATCCGTAGAACTGACTGGCTAAACGAGTTCTTGAGTGCAGATCACGTCTCGGCAAGCGTAGTGTAGGACGCCCTCAGGCAAGGTGGAGCGACGATTTGCGCAGGATGGCTGGCAGGAGCTGGATGCGAGCAGCCAAAGATCGAAAACGGTGGCGTGAAATTGGGGAGGCCTATGTCCAGCAGTGGACTGCGATAGGCTGATGATGATGATGGATGTTTTTTCATTATTTACGTTAGGCCACCATAGGAAGTTTAATGACTGTCTATTAACTGATTCTATTAATTTCAGTGTTTGCAATTGATGATTTTTGTGCTTCTTGAATAAGATATTTTTAGAGGAAAAAGGTGGAAGCATTTAAAAAAAAAACACATTTGAAAAAATTTGCTGTCGCTTTGCCCGGCTTAGAAATAGACAACTGCAGCTTCGCCTCATAATACCTACGTAAAATTGGCGAAAACATGGTTTTGTGTTCCCTGTTTCCTCCTCCAAAAATAGACCAATTTGTAATAATTTTTTTTCATAAGCATTTTAAGAAAGGTATTTCTCATGTCGGTATGTTTCCTCTTTTTGGACAGAATACGAAATATTTATTTATAAACAGAACACGAATATTTAATTATATTAAACGCATTTAAAATTTGGCTTGCAATTTTTGTAGGCTTGTAATAATAACGTCAAACAAAGCAAAATAATTATACAAAAATAGATTTTATATAAGAAATATATTTTTTCGTGTGTTTATACACCGATGTATGACTAGCAGTGTGGGCGATGATGGTACAAACAGCAACACTCCTAACGGACCATTAAAGACAGAGCAGAGAGAAAATGAAAGAGATAAATATAGTTATATTATGTCAACTTCAAATTAAATAATACACGGGAATGTTGATCGTTCGCACTGTTCGCAACTTGGTCGAATAATACAAATCGGGTTCCGAAATCTTATGAGACTAGTATCACGACTTCGGCCGAACTCTGCTGACCAATGGGGCAGGCATTGCTACGGTTAACCAATGATCGCTCGCGGTTTCTTCAGAAGGTGACATTACCATGGTTACGTAATAACAAAAACGTTTAACCAATGATTGATCACAATTTTTCCGGAAGCTGACGTTACTATAGTTACGTTATAATATATAACATCCGCTTTAGTCCTGGAGACGTCAATCTAACTTCAGAGCCGGTAATTTGACTGCTAAGCAGCTATGTAGAAATTTTCGTTAATTTTCCTTTCAACGGCTGTCACTGTCAGATATTTTTTCAAAGTTAGAATTTCAGCCAGAAACTATCAAGTCTCTATTAAACATTTGTATGGCTACTGACAGGTTAAAGGATTATAGGTAGACTGTCAAACGTCTATCTACCATATTTCCACAAAGGTTACATAAGTATTCAACTAACGTCAACTAAGAGATGTGATGAATTATAATAAAGACAGCAATAGCATTTGTCTCTGTCAATGAAAAAAAAAAATATAAAATTGCCCGATAACATGGCTATTTGTAAAAATATCTTGATTTGGAAAAATACCTCGCCTAAAAATACCTTGCCTCGCCAGATAAATCATGAAATCCGATTTGAAGAAACCATGATTAAATTACTAAACGGTTTTAGACAAATCTATGAAGAACTGTCGTTATCTAGTTTCCACAAGGAACAACGACATCTAGCGTCTAATCATGGCCGATAGCTAATTCTTAATTTTCGTAGACGAAGGAATTTTTATTATGTCAACTAGTTTTCAAATACTGAAATTTTGACGCAACAAAGATTCGATGACATATCATCGGGGACCATCGGAAATGTCGCGATCGTGCCTGTGCCTAACGAAAAATACCGAACCCATAATATTACACGATCAAATTGCATCCTTTGCCAAGTGGCTCAACATTCCTATGTAACTGACACGTGACTGTAAGTGTGATTCTCTTTCATGCAATATTTCCAATTTCTGAAGTGTATACCTAGCTGTGTTGCTGTTTGTACTATAAAGAGGTTGTAAAGCTGGGTATCTGTAGTATTTGAAATCTGCAGTACCTATTGGGAATTCGTAGTATTGGGAACCTATAGTATTGGGAATCTGTAGTGTTGGGTATTTGTAAAATTTAAAATTCGTATTATTGGGAATTGGGAATATGTACAATCAGGAATGCATACTATTGACAATATCTGAAGTATTATTTCTTATCTGTAGACGACTCGATCCAGGCCTACTACCGCGTTTTTCGCGGTAGGGCCGCTGTGCGAGTTAGTAAAATAATTTTCGTACACGATCATTATGACAATTGCCGCATAAAATGCAATCTATAACTTTGTTTCGTGTTTATTTTTTTAATAATAAACTTGTCCTAAACAATATCTAGGTTTTTAATACCTTCTCATTAGGGATTGCAATCCAGCAGTGTTTTCAATCCAGCTGGATTTTTGCTGGATCGCCGTCAATCCAGCTGGATCCAGCGCGGATCCAGCAGGTAGGAAAAATAGCAAAAAAAACTACTTTTTGCCATAAAACGGGTCGATTATTAATAATAATATTTAATATAATGAAAGGGAGGATAATAACGCGCAGTTTTGTGAGCATTATATATTAAAAAACAATTAAAAAATAAGATAATTACGAAATTAAAAAACATGACCGCCGTTTTAAGCGAACTGAAAAGTAACAAATAATTCCTTTTTCAGGGTAATTCTTGTGAGCGTATCTACATATAGGCGCTTGTCCTATTATTATATATTAAAATGTAGTAGTAGGTTAAGGTAGAGCGAGTCTTCAGATGGTGATATTACGGGTCGTCCCCGTAGCGAAGCTTCAGCCCTCTGCGGAGTCAGTTTTTGAAATTCTATCCAATTTTAAACTACACTGCACATTAAAAGGTTTCCAAAAAAAATTAAAAAAAGTAAAAAAACACGACTATTAAAATATGTAGGTATAGTATTAAGACAAGCGCCTACATGTACGATTGTACGTTTACAAGAATTAACCTGAGAAAGGAATTGTTTGTGACTTTTTAGTTCGCTTAAAACGGCAGTCGTGTTTTTTTACTTTTTAATTATTTTATTTATTGGAAACCTTTTAGTGTACCTACCTTTTAGTGTGTGGTGTAATTTAAAATTGGATAGAATTAAAAAAAAACTGACTCCGCAAACTAATTAAATTTGCACTCTGCTGCTCTGCTCATTACCCAGTCTTTTACAGAAGGAACAGTCCCAGGATCTCCTTTAAATTTCAGTTATTAAACCTGTATAATATAAAAAAGGCAATCACAATGAATGTAGTAATTATCGCCCCATAGCCCTTCTACCAGCTTTTTCCAAAATGTTTGAAACCGCTATGTCAAACCGATTATATTCCTTTTGTGAAAAGTTTAAAATATTGAACGATTCTCAAAACGGTTTCCTAAAGGATCCCTCAACATCGTCAGCACTTTTCCAAGTACATAAACGAAGTTTTAAACACAATAAATGACAGAAAATATGCTATTGGTATGTTGATATGAGCAAAGCTTATGATTGTGTTGTACATGACATTTTATTGCAAAAATTATTTGGAATAGGTATTAGAGGCTCAGCTCACAATTTATTCATACCATGCCTTACAGGTCGTACACAATGTGTTGAATTGAAATAGAATGTCACAATTACATCACAGGTACCATACTAACATTTCAATCAGATAAAACGAATATTACTCGACCAATATACCCCAAGGCGAGTAAATTTTGTACTCTTTTTGCTGACGACATATAATCTGTAATAATACCTTACCACAATGAATTAAATTTAAATAATAGCTTAAATACAACCATTCAAAATATCGTAACCTGATTGGATGATCACAATTTAAAGCTTAATTTCAATAAAACCAAACTCATGCAATTTAGACCCTACCAAAAACGTAGCATAAACATAGATTTCTCATTCCGAAGCACTACATTAGAATCTGTCCACTTTTTCCCACTTCTAGACATACACATTGATTCAACCATAAGTTTGAAGGAGCACTCGTATTAGTCACGGCCGCCAAGGACTAAGCGCGGGATCGCGGATCCGTTTCAAACACAACGCAAAATAAGTTTATGCAAAAGTTTTAATTGTGCATTTTTTTGGTAAACTTTATTTGCGGATCCGCAGCGCTGGATCCAGCACTGGCTGCTGGATCCAGCAGACCAAAAAATGCGCTGGATCCAGCAATTGCAATCCCTACTTCTCATCCTTATATGTATGAACGTACAGGGTAATAATTTGACCTTGACGCCGGCGTGGCGCCGCCACGCCGGCAATATTTTGCGGCGCGCCGCCGCCGGCGATTTCTATGCCGGCGCACACTTCTAATCCCTATCCCCTGAAGTCTCCCACCACTCCTTGTCACAGGCGTCAAGCTCGTCACGCCATCTCTGGCGCGGTCTACCGCGACGCCTTACAAGTTGTGGCACCCAACTTGTGGTTAGCTTAGTCCACAGGTTATCCGGCAGCAGGCAGACGTGTCCTAGTCTCATTTAACACTTTCACTGCGGACGAGTGCTACGCGCTACGCTCGTAGCCGATCCCGTGATTTTTCCGCTTTGTAGCGAAAATGGACCTCCCACAGACAGCTCCCCTCGGGAGTTCACCGCGCTCAAAGTGTTAAACTTGGCGGCAGTTGCAGCTACGTCTGTTATTCCCGTTCTGGAGCGCATTACTGTATTTTAAATGCAATCGGTTAAATTCACGCTCAAAATACGCTCCATACACTGACAAACCTTGAAATTGGGTTCTTGAGCCTTCGTCAAAGACCAAGTCTATAGGAAATACTTAAACTTATACATTTACGTATCCATATAAATCTGGCCTTGAAACCAAGGTTAAGAAGCACTAAGCCAGATTTATAAGCCTAAGTAAGTAGCATATGCATTTTTTTGTCCAACCCTCTGCAAAACACCTATAGATTCGAGTATCTGTCTGTGCACAGTGTAGTATCTCCAGCGAGTAATCTGTGTAGTTTACGAGCGAAGTGTAAAGTGGTGTAACTAGTTATGATGCTGGATCATTTATCATCGACAATTTGCTATAGCGTGGAAACTTGACTGCTAATTTGATCTAGCTACTTCGTGTATTATGGGCGATGCCATTAAGATCACTACTAATTTATATTATTTTAATTTTTGGATCTATTCTCGACATTTTGTCGGCATGATTAATATGTGTACCTATACCTACACCAAATTGCTGATTTCTTGTACTAACGGTCACAGAGCTATGCACAGACAGACAGACGGATATGACGAAACTATAACATTTTATTTATTTATTTATTGAATTATTTGACACAATTTTAATTTAAAAATTTACAATATCGTCCCACAAAACTGTTACAACAGTTTGACTGTGGTGGGAGCGGCAGTCTCTTAATTAATGTTTTGACAGGGATATAATCGAACTGATTGTACTTAATAATAACTACCACTAAATAACTATGGCTACCTAAAAACTCATTAAAGATTTCGGGATTATTCTTTTGTCAGTATCGAATGAGTTCATCATTATGGGTGGAAAAAATATTAAATTACCTAAATCTTCTTCTTCCTGGACCTTTCTCTCTATTTGGGGTCTACCTTCCTTGACCCTAACCGCCAGGTGGCATGACTCCTGGTGTGATCACTGTCGATTCGGTGGTCTTTCAGATATTTTTGAACCTTCGTCAACCAATGAGCGCGAATACATAAATTGCTCCTTTACTTACATCTTAAAGTAGAAATGGAAGAGAAAGAGTTAACTAACGGATCCTATTTATTCCCTTTTAAGTCACGATGCAGAAATGCACTTTAACTCCCTATAAATGGATAAAATACATCACACTCATTCAGAAAAAGTAGCGTTTAGCGCACCGGTCTAGTGTCGTAATTCCAGACGCTTTTCAAAGTTTGAACTGTTTACAAACAATATTTCGGTAGCGCTGTACCTATAAAGTCGCTATCAAATAATAAAAGTGCTTTTCCTCTGCCAAAAGATTTAGGGAAACTGAATAATGGTTATTACTTATTAGACACCACCATAAGAAGTCACAACCCTCAGTAGTGAGCGATCAAGAAGAAATAGTAATTTTAATCTGCTTTTCTAGATTGTTAATGTTACCCATTAAATAAATGTCTCCTAACTTAGCAAGTTGGTAAGTATCGTTTGTTCCTTTCGGTTTTATCAATTCATATATATTTATAAGGTACAAACGACACCTTACCGACTTAAGTTAGGAGACGTTTATGAATAAGGAGGTTCACTGAAAAATATAATAAGTTGGATTTATCAGATCTTGCGTAATTTTAACCGGAAATTAAGGTTGATTGGGTCCTATCACAATTTTTTTTTTGATTTTATCAAACTTTTTATGTTGGCATTCTACTAAATTAATTTGGTTGATTACACCAGTTTTTGTTGATTTCACCAGTTGTTTGGTATAATGTACAATGTTCTTTGTTGATTTAACCAGAACTCTGGTACTTATCGACTTCAACCTTTTTAGTTTTGTAAATTTGATAGTAAGGATTTGTTACATAAATCGAAGTTTCCTCGTAATATAGCCAACCTAAGTCACTTCGGTAAATATTTTTATCAGTGTTAGTCTGGGCCTAACAGACCATAAGGTCGGTCCGCCATTTATATTTAATAATTAAGTTATAATAATATAATCCTGCCATTCCCTTTGACCGATCGCCAATCAGCTTACCCAGCGTGGCAATCATGTGCATTTACCTTCTAATGCGTCTATACGCATAGTTGATAGGAGAGGCCTACGTCCAGCAATGTACTGAGATAGGTTGATAATACGATTCCCTTTGACCTCGTTTTACAGTACCTATTGGAATGGAAGTATACAGTATAAATTTTCAGGTTTTACAGTATTGGTTTGAGACGATTGCTCTCTATGGGATGAGGAGTAGTCCCACAAATAGTTGAAGTTAACAAATTATAGCATTTTTCCCAGTCGGAGCGGAGAAGCGAAGGGACAGATTGCGAGGGCCTTATCGCGGCCGAGGATTACGAGGGCGTTGAGAGGTCCGAGGATGCGTTATCGTGTATGCTGCCAGGTTTGTACATACCTCCCGGTATCCTATTTCGGATAAAGTTTTGCAAAAATGTTGTAGCGTAGCAATAGCCATAACAACAACTCTGAAATGCAACAATGCTCTGTCTGTCGTGATAGGTGAAACTTACAGCTTTTGTAAGGTTAGGGAGTGACCCCAAATGAAAAACAAAATCTTTCGGTAAATCAAAGTGAACAATATTTATTATTACAATTTCTTGTCTAGCAACTTTACCGATTCAAGCGAACTAATCTTATTTAGATTTTGACTATTCAATATTTCCTTATCTTCCTCTGCCATATCTTTATCTCCCCACCCCCAAATGTCTGTATTCTGCTTCTCTTGATGTAAGGTATACGTCCCATCCCCAGTTCTAGCAGCTCTATTAGAAATCATTTCGTCAGATACATATTTCAGATCATAAGCCCACCCGAGCCACGCAAAAAAATCAATAATATGCGTTGTAAATTTAAAATGGTGGTTCCCTAATTCTGAGACTCTGTAATCGAAAGGGAATATGTGGTGGAAGTTATGGTAACCTTCACCGAAAGTGATGAGAGACAAAGGAACGTTCTGAACTGCCGTCACGTTTTGGTCGTAAGGCTTGTTGCCGTAAAAATGTGCTATGCTGTTGATGGCGAAAGTGATGTTTGTGGTGATGGTGAGCCGGAGGAGCGCCAGGTGGTACGCCGTGACCCAGGACTCCTGCCAGCAGTAGACTGGTATCACGGTTGGGAGAATGAACACCAGGAGGGAGCTGAGAATGAAGTAGTATCTGGAAGGCAATAAGCTTAATTATACAGTGTGTAAGTCTAATACAAGCGATCAATTAAACCAGGTAAGCGATTCATTAGTGTAACCATGGATTACAAGGTTTTTTTAAAGTTACTCTCAATTATGACCCCACATAATTTTTTTAAGATTATCGGAGCAGCAATGTAGGTACGAACATTTGTTATTGTTGATATGTCAGTTACGTCATCTGCTTTTGAAATTAGCTGTCATCGAGTCTTTAACTCGCGTATGTTGCTCTACATTGCGCGCCGAATTATTTTGTATGGATAATTTTGTTGCTCTAATTTTAAGTAAAAGTTATTTGAATGTACTTATTATGTCGTAAACTAACACCCGTTAAGAGCTTCGCCCGTATTAGACTTACACCCTGTATATTATCGCGATTAGAATGGGATTCGAATGTACTGTTGACAGAACAGTGTACAAGTCAATCTAGGATATATTCATAGTTTAAGTGCGGAGGCCTACAGACAATAGATTAATTAATCACTCGCTACACGTATAAACAACTCTTTTCTTGGTAAATGTTGTGTCATCTGTAGTATCAACAATACTTTCAAATGCCCTTCTGATTCCACTTTGATAATGCACTCGACCTATCGAGGCCAAACAAAATTGCTATTATGTTGTAGCAGGCGCATACAATTTAACTCTTGAATTCTAGTAAAAAATAAATAGTAGTTCCTTCTTTGGAATGAAAACATGTCTTACTCTGTGGTACATCATTACTTTGATATTCAAATCATGTTTTAAAATCGGTGATATTAGTGAGTACAGGCCTACTACCGAGAAAATCGAAATTGGGAAACTTCGAGGATTTTTCTCTGTCACTCAAACGAAGGCATCATTAGAGTGAGAGAGACAAATCCTCGAAATTTACAAATTTCATTTTTCGCGGTAGGGTAGGGACGCAGGTGTTGTCCACCTGGAGAGTATACTTCCCAGCCAGCCCACATTAAATGTCTCGTATCTCGCAAACTACTTAGGTACCTACATGTAACTTCCAATTAGTTACATAAGATACAGGATGAGTGCACAATTGCACATCGCCACTAGCAATCGTGCTTAACCAGGCGATAGGTCCGGCCGGAGAGTATCACACGAATCGTATAATACTCGAGGTTCGGTTCAAAATTAGGGCTCGCGGTCGTGTCCGGGTTTCGTGTCAACGTTTCTCATACCCGTGTTCGTGTTACACGTACACGGGTTTCTGACCCGATTTACACGGGTAATTAAAGTCCGTGTAAATAATACCCGTCTGCACGGGTACACGGATACACGGGTATTATTTACACGGACCTTAATTACCCGCGGGTTCGGGGACGTCTTTGACGAGAAGCGTACGAATGGCTCGTGGGACTTAAGAACTATAGTACAAATAGATAGATAAGCGGAAGGCTAATTGTGTCAAATAGACCTTATTACATAACATATAGAGTCGAAATTTATAAAACATTAATAAAAAAGTTATATCGGCTGACCTTTCCTGAACAGGTAGTGTTTTGTAGTGTCGAACGAAGCTGCAGGTTACATTCAATAATAGACCTTATTTGCATTCGCTCAAATTATTTCGAACTTGTTCGGTTCGGTCTTAAGTACCCGGGTACCCGGGTACCACGCGGTTTCGTGTAAACGGTATCCGTGTATTGGACACGGACACTGGTACCCGGCGGGTTCGTGTAATTCGGGTTCTTAGTACCGTCGGGCTTAAGAACACGGGTATCCGGTTTGGCGGGTTACACTTGTATATATATACCGTGAGCCCTATTCAAAATCTGATCTCATTGCTCGGTTTAAAAACATACGGTCGGCTCTAATAATATGTATACGATTTTAATCCTTATGCTCTTGACATACGAAATGTATACCTACATATTATTAGACGTGACTGTATATGCCCTGGACATTATAAACTTACTTTTTTTGAAACCGCAACACTGGATTGCCCAACAAATCGGAAATGTCAATTGTTTTCGCTTTCTCGACAAGGTCTGGATGCTTCTTGACCAGTAACCAGCCCACGTGGCTGAAGAAGAACCCTCGGGTGGCGTTGTGAGGGTCGGCGTCGGTGTCGCAGTATTTGTGGTGAACCCTGGCAAATGATGTGACAAATATCTGTGTTTCAATATTGTGGCAATCTTTGGGGGAGGCCTATGTTCAGCAGTGGACACTGGATGACTGGACATCTTTCAGCTGATATGATGATGATGATGATAAATAAATAAATATCATGGGACATCTTACACAAATCGACCTAGTCCCACGGTAAGCTCAATTAAGGCTTGTGATGTGGGTGCCAAGCGACGATATAGGTATATAATAGATAGATACACATAGATCATCATCAGCCTATGATAGTCCACTGCTGGACGTAGGCCTCTCCTATTAACTATGCGTATAGACGCATTAGGAGGTAAATGCCCATAATCGCCACGCTGGGCAAGCGGATTGGCAATCGCAGTAATGTGTACACTATGATGACGCTGTTGCCCATCATCAATCTTTTATCAAATAGTGGTCAGTGACACTTCAATCCCTTAGTCGACTCTTACGACACCCGCAGGAGGAGTTGGGGTGGTGACAGATGTATTCTTACTGCCCAATCTATATTCCCAATTGAAAAAACGTTGCAAAATGTTCAATGTCCCTAAATCGAAAACCATTTCGAGATATACGCACGTAGACCACAAATTACATTTTTATTACAGATGGCGCATTTTTACGCGCTAGTGCGAGAAGTGGCTTGTTTTACGTCTTTTCAAATCTGTACTAAAAAAACGTCGCACGAGACACAGGCAAAAAGTAGTAATAATTTATAATAGATTAATTAATGTATTGTCTGTGAGTCTCTGCTCTTAAACTATTAATATAATATGAGTATAACTGACTTTCAACCGCCTAATTTTGGTGTCATGATTTTTGTCGAAGTTTCTATTCCTTACAATGGGATACTTTGTCATTAAGGCACGGTACCTTATACAAATGAGGAAGTGTAACATTGAGACGTTTAGAAACTTCGGCAAAAATGATGCCACCAAAATTGGGCGGTTGAAACGCTCAAATATTCACCCAACTATGAATATATCCTAGATTGTCTTATACACTGTTGTGTCAACAGTACTTTCGAATCCCTTTCTAATCGCGGTTTGATAAAATTAAATACCTGTGGTCTCTGGCCCACTCGATGACGGACCGCTGACAGGCGAGAGTGTTAAGCAGCATCAGGAGGACTTGGAGCGGCTTCGTGGCTTTGAAGGCGCGGTGCGACCACAACCGGTGTACCCCCACGGTCACCCCCATTCCTCCAATCAGGTACACGAACAGGTCTGGCAACATTCAATGTAGATACAGCGGCCCTACCACGAAAAACGAAATTCGTAAATTTCGAGGATTTGTCTCTCTCAGTCTAATGAGTGACCGTTTAAGTGACAGAGAAAAATTTACAATTTTCGCGGTAGTAGGCCAGGATATATCGAGGGTTGCCTGGTGAAACCCAATAAGCTGAGATAACTATTAATGAAATGATAACATTGATAACCTTATGTAAGTGTCACAATAATATACAGTGAAACCCCGTCAGTACGAATTTGTAGGGACCAGACATAAAATGCGTCTTAAGCGGGAAAGCGTAGGATCACGCGGGACGAAAAAATTGTATTTTTTTTAAGCAACTTTCGTTATGAAATGTTTGCTATGATATATTTTTCTTATACATAATTATGTATACTTTTAACAGATTTTGATACCCAGATTAACAAAGCACAGATAAGCAAAATTATAACTTTTCTGCCTACAACTGTAAGTAAATAATGCCATCCGTCAATATAACTTGGGTTACAAATACTTACGTAGCAACAACGTGGGCCACTTAGCGAACCTAATAGCGAGGTACAACCCATACAAGGCTCCGAGGTGCCAGTACAGCATCACCAGTGCCATGGGGTACACTATGGTGTACTGCCGACTCTTCGCTTCAGGTTCGTCTATCTCTACGAACTCTCCTTCCGTCCATTTCGGTCTAAACTTGTCGATGTTAGGCGCCATTGCTTTGAATAAACGAATGTTTTATTTCAGGTATTTATTAAAAAGCATTTCGTTAGCTGTGTGACTCACCCTCGTACAATGGCGTACAAGGTTGTGTCATAAAAATATGTTTCTCTGTGCAAAATACATACATTTCATATACGAGATTGAGTCATAGACCCTGGTCATACGAGGTTGAGTCACACAACCATCGATTTGTCAAATAACTTGTACATTTGGATCACGTTTTCGATATTGATGAAAATTGGGTCAAGTCAATGATGCTGCTGAGCGTCATCCACATCATTTCCCAAAATGTTCCAAAATGTTTGTATGAAACATTCCTTTTTGTTAGCAAAATATACCTACCTAGCTACCTAATGTAGCTACAGGGTGCACGATTATATCATTCATATTATGAAGTGTTACCAAGTAGATTTTATTAAGTCTGGTGTCAAAGTAATAGCGGCTTATTATCGGAAATATGTTTTCGATACCGCATTGAAGTCTTAGGCACGCAAACATTTGGGTTATAGACCGCAAACATGAACGAGACTTAGCTTTTCGGCTTATAAAGCTCGTAAAACCGAAAAGTGGCTGAAAACCGAATTTCACGTGTCATTTCACCAGTGCAGTGAGTTTTGGACGTTTATCTGGCCTATTTTGAAGAGAAAGGTGAGAGCAATTAAACATGATAGTATAAAAGCAATGAAGAAAGCGATCGTATTTCACTGGCACATACCACTACCACTGGATCACAAAAACGTGCTGCGAGCAAATATTTTTTTACCATTTGGAGACCGTAGTCAAGGCAAAAGGTAGTCATATTGACTAAAAGTAAATTTAATCACAAAATGTAAGAATTTATTACTATAAGAAAAAACAAGAGAAAAGTTTTTTCTTATAGTAATAAATTCTTGGCTCAATTAAGGCTTGTGATGTGATGTGGGTGCCATGCGACGATATATAATATAATTGATACCGCTCCGTTCCGTTTTTAAGCTCAAGGTAAGCTGAATTAAAACTGGTGCTGTGAATTATAATTTAAATAAACACTTGAAAAAAAATCCAAAGTAAAAAATAAATGGCTTACGAAACACACGCAGAAATTAATTTTCTTGGAAATGTATGACTAGAAGAAGTGCTTGCGTAACAAATATGACTGGAACTAGTCAAACTACCTGTAGATATATATACCTAGGTACTCAATTTGTATGGTACGAAATGTCGTATCTCGAGAGCAGTTTTTAGGGTTCCGTTGTAAACTAGGAACCGTTATAGTTTCGTCACCGTCTGTCCGTCCATTTGTCCGCAGCATAGCTCAATAGCCGTTAGTACTAGAAATCTGCAATTTGGTATAGTTCGTGAAATATAAATTGGTAACTTTCTACCTACATTTTAGTAAAAATAAACATTCAATTTATATTTCTCGAACTTAAACACGCCGTACATGTTAATCACGCCGATAAAGTGATAGAGTAAAATATAAAAAAAATCGGGTTCATTCCCTACTGGTAAAGTGGGAATGATTTTTGATTTTGCTGTAATCCTGTAGTGTGGTGTGTCGTTTTTCTTTTTCTAAGGGCTTAGTAATAAAGAGTCGTACACTAAGATCGACAAAAACTAAAAAACAAAGCATGTCAGCATATTCCAAATAGTTTTATTTTAAAGTATTCTCTAAGCCCACTATTTATGATTGCTTTCATATTTTTTGGACCCACGGATTAAAAGTTAGAGAACTGAGAGGGGGACAGTTTTTATTTTATTTTGGAGCGTTTTTCTCCAAAGATAAAGAAAAATATCATCCACAGACCACGAACCCTGTAAAGTGTTCGAAACGTCGGAATGAAGTTAAAATTAGTTAATATACGCGAGTTTATCCGTTTTCATAGTTTCATTAAAAGGAAAACTTTCTTGGAACTCTTATTATTTTTAAAAGACCTATTCAACGATACCCCACACTGTAATATTACAGTAAACTAAAAAAATCATCCCCACTTTACGAATGGACACCTAATATAAAACTTTTTTCTATATTTTATTCTACCACTTTGTTTTTTTTTTATTTATTTATCGCAAAAGAAAACTTAGGTGGTAGGGTACACAATTTCTTTCGCCAAACTGTGGACAGTTTGTTGGCGAATAATACGCTCTATAATAACAAAAAAATATGTGTATGTCAATGTAAAGTCAATATATCTGTCAATCAGTTTGGTAAGTTTCATAAAGATTGGATGTTTAATTTTGTAATTATGGCCAATAAACAAGAACGCCGACGTCAAACAATATGTAATTTCTACAGTAGCCATCCCCTATGGCCGAAATCAAAGGTGGTAGAACATTTTGTGAAAATGGGTGAGAGTCGAAGTACTATTTACAATATTTTGGCGTCCTTTGCCTTGAAGAAAACCACTGCTAGAAAGCCTGGTTCTGGAAACTATTCCAGCTTGAGCAAGTTTTCTGAGAGAGCTCGGTTAAAGAAAATTACGGCCGGCCGTGTCGCAAAATCTTAGGGCTCATGCATAAATCATGTGATGTTTTTTTGGCTACTTTTTGACCCCCCCCCTCCCCCATGGTGATGTTTGGTGAGTTTCTTGGCTAGCCCCCCCCCCCCCCCACCAGTCTCACGTGTATTTTTTTCATTCAACTTTTCACGTTCGCTAGCCGAAATTGACAATATTTCTTAGTTTGTTCATCGTAAAAAAATACACGTGAGGTCTCCTTGTACCCCCCCTCCCCTACCGTGATCTTTCGTGATGTTTTCTTGGACCCCGAAGAAAATTCAAAAGTGACGGCAAAACTGTTAAAAAATATCTTCAAGAGATGGGCATCGATAAGCGATGTAGAAAAATTAAGCCCACTGTCTCTAAAAACCAAGAATCCACTCAGAAATTACGGCTGCGTAAAATATTTTACGCTAAAAACAATGTCACTTGCGTTATGGATGACGAGTCATATTTCACATTAGATGGAAACGAGTGGCAAGGCAATTATTATTTCGAGAACACCAATGGCCCAATCGATGAGAACGTGAAATATGTTGAGCATACGAAATTTCCTAAAAAAGTTTTGCTATGGCTTGCCATCAGTCGACGCGGAATGTCCAAGCCTGTATTCTTTGAGTCAGGTTTAGCTGTGAACGCCGACCGCTACATAGAGCGTTGTTTGCCGTTAGTGCGGGATTTCATAAATACGAGTCATAGAGGAGAAAATGTAGTGTTTTGGCCAGACTTAGCTTCAAGCCATTATGCCAAAAAAACCCTTAGCAAAATGACGGAGTTAAATATCCCATACATACCGAAGACATCAAATCCACCTAATGTTCCGCAACTTCGCCCTATAGAAGATTTTTGGGCAAATCTAAAGAGGCGAGTATATTACAATAACTTTCGGCCTAAAAATGTACAGAGTTTGATTCGAAAAATAAAGTTGGAGCTGAATAAAATGCCGACATCTATGTTTTCGACAGCGATGGACAAAGTACCACAGAACTGCCGTAAAGCATCTCGCATGGGAGTAAACTATTTTTTGCATTAAGCTTTGATATATACATTATTATAAAAACATAATTACAAAAAAAAAGAATGGTGTTTTTTTTATTTAAAGCAATATTTAACTTTGTCCAAATTTCACTCCGCATACGTTAGTGCAATGCTTAATGTTATAAATATTATAATTATCTATATAATTGTATCTAGGAGTAGTTTTTTACAATTTTTCTAAGTTAGGTACCCATTTCTGAGACTTTGCCCATAAGAACTCGACACTTCCTGCCGCCATTATTAGCCGCGCTCCAAACTCCAAACACCTGTGTCTGTCTTTCCATCTGTCTTCCCTTTCATGCCTTTTAGATCTCAGATCTTTGCCTAGCCTTATCTTGTCATCATCATCATCGCCTTCGATTCTCTCGCCCTACCCATGGCTAAATTGGGTCTAAATTATTTTCGTTGTCTTGTTTCATACCACTCTGTCACGTTGTTGGTTGCTGTTTCGACTCGGTATATATAAAAAAACCGGTGCACTTGTATTTCTTTTTCACGCTAGATTTTAGTCCATACCTCAGAAATCGATCGACGTCATGGTTCCTAAAGATGCATTCAGACCAAACGAGCATTCGCTATTCTAACCCCCTACTCTACGAAATTCGATCATTTTACACAAAACGTGATTCGTTGATTTCGTAGAGTGGGGGATAGAACAGCGAATGCTCGTTTGATCTGAATGCACCTTTAGACAAGATTTCGCTATCTGTAATCGTTTCCAAAACCTCCATACTGACCCATTTGGATTGATCATCCTGTACATATCTCATCAAAATAACACGTAGCACGGTAAAGTAATGTGTCCACTATGATGACGCTGCTGCCCATCATCCATCTTTTATCAAATAATGGTCAATGACACTTCAATCCCTTAGTCGACTCTTACGACACCCGCGGGAGTAGTTGGGGTGGTGACAAATGTATTCTCACTGCCGTCACCACACGGCCCATTTTGTTTAATCTATGTAAATTGATTTTTTCATCTTATGTTAAATACATGTTGTAGGTACTTTATTTTATCGTTGGATTGGTATTCAACTATAAAACCGCGTTAATAAGTATAATTGTGAATAAATTAAATCACTAACATAATATATAACTATATTAATGCACGTGTTAAATTAAATATCTTCATAGTGAAATATAGCGAGTTAGTTATTTTACAAGCATAGTTCAATACATAATAGCAAGGTCTTTTCTTAACTTTATATATGTAAATAAGAAAAAAACACGTTATTTAATGTAAAAGAAGAAATGTATGCGGTTTTTTGCGTAGTGACGATAGGTTTGTAGGAAAACCTGACATTAGGCATCTGCCTCACCGCGAGCTACCAAGCTATTAACTAACTATCGGCTATAAAGACGAACAAAAGATACGCACTCCCGTGTAAAAAAAAGAGACACGTCGATACTCGCCCGGCGGTGATAGCTGGGTCACGTTTTATAAAGTTACAATTTACAATTTCGCTGTTTGCCTCTCTAACGCACGCACGCATTGGCTAGAAAGAGCGACAAACAGCGAAATTGTAAATTATAACTTTATGAAACGCGACCCTGATAATAGCTGGGCGAGTATTGCCGTGTCTCTTTTATTTACACCATAAAGTTAGCTGTGATTTACACGGGAGTGCGTAGGTATCAGATACGAACAAAAGATTCTCTTGTTCGTGTTTATAGCCCTTAGTTCATAGCTTAGTATCTCGCGGTGAGACCAGTGCCTTATGTTGGTTTTTACGTCGTCACGTGGTTAGTCACGTTTAATTTACATACAATTCGACGCGTAACTTTTTTAAATCAAGAATTTCAGAAACATCTTTAACATATTTCCGCCAAACTGAATACTGTTGGCCTTGGAGTATTTAGTATTAGTACAGTTGTTATAATATACAGGATGTTTTTTTTATTAATCTGCCAAACAGGAGTTAATTCTGAGGTTAATATTGTTGAACTGGTTAAACAGGGTATAAGTCTAATACGGGCGAAGCTCTTAAGGGGTGTTAGTTTACGATACAATAAGTGGAAGACCAGCGCTGGCTCTGCTGGCAAAATGCTGAGTTTTGGCCATTTCGAGACAAAATTTCGTGTTTACTGTTTTGTTTTGTTTGTACTGTGTCTCGAATAAACGTTTTTTCTTTCTTTCTTCTTTCTTTCTATTCAAATAACTTTTACTTAAAATAAGAGCAACAAAATTTTCCATACAAGTTAATTCGGCGCGCAGTGTAGAGCAACATACTCAAGTTAAACACTCGATGACAGCTAATTTCAATTCAATAACAAATGCTCGTACCTACTCCGATAATCTTTAAAAAAATCTGTGGGGTCATAATTAAGAGTAACTTTAAAAAAAACCTTGTACTTAATCCATGATTACACTAATGAATCCCATGCCTGGTTTAATCGATCGCTCGTATTAGATTTACACACTGTATAGGTAGGTTATATTCGAGACAAAAAATCTGATATTCCATACATTTTCTCGGGTACCTAAGGAACATCAGATTTTTTTTCTCGAATCAGATGTCGGTCCCATAGTACAAGTTCATCAATATGACCTCAGAATTAGGGTGCGGCTCCACTGACGCGGAGCTGTGCAAAATTGACCAATTACATTTAGTCCGTGGGCTAGTCGGCCTGAAATTAGAAAACGGTATAATTTGGGGGTACCAAGTGTCCTTTTTACAGTAGTTAGACATATTCATAAGGATATTAAAAAAGTATGATAGACATCTCAAAGTGGTAGCTAATAGGCATACGGGCTATTTCAAGATTTCCGTTGTATGACAGGTATGGTTAAAATTAGGAGGTACAAATTTTCCTTTTCACGGCTGTTAGGTAAGCTTATAAAAACGTCAAAAATGCAAGATTGCCATTTATAAGTGCTACCTAACAAAAATGGGGGCCAATCAAAGATCGTGGATCTCAAGTTTTACAAAATCAAGTATATCTCGAGAACTATTAAATATATCTAATTACTCTCTTGAACAAAATTAAAGGCATATCTGTAAGCTTCATATTTTGCATATACACCATATTGCTAAAACCAACCAATAATTAATTATGACCAAATTTATGAAAATTTCGTGATTTTGATTTTTTTTGTGTCGTGTTTTTACATAGTAGTCATGACGCTAGAAAAATTAAATATTTTTTTAAAGATAGTGTATTTAATAAGCTTTAATTTGATGTATATAACTTCTTGGCGGTATTAAAAAAAAGACCCATAAAAAATATTTAAATGAATTGTAGTCATAATCCACCGTATACTTATTTAGTGATTTAAGAGGCGTTCAATTTTTTTATTATATTTTTCAATCTTGATTATTTGAAATAAGCACTATTATTTACGAGTGGCACTTCCATCGCCTCTTAAATCAATATAAGTTTACGGTGGATTATGACTACAATTCATTTAAATATTTTTTATGGGTCTTTTTTTAATACCGCCAACAAGCTATATACATCAAATTAAAGCTTATTAAATACACTATCTTTAAAAAAATATTTAATTTTTCTAGCGTCATGACTACTATGTAAAAACACGACACAAAAAAAATCAAAATCACGAAATTTTCATAAATTTGGTCATAATTAATTATTGGTTGGTTTTAGCAATATAATGTATATACAAAATATGAAGCTTACATATATGCCTTTAATTTCGTTCAAGAGAGTAATTAGATATATTTAATAGTTCTCGAGATATACTTGATTTTGTAAAACTTGAGATCCACCATCTTTGATTGGCCCCCATTTTTGTTAGGTAGCACTTATAAATGGCAATCTTGCATTTTTGACGTTTTTATAAGCTTACCTAACAGCCGTGAAAAGGAAAATTTGTACCTCCTAATTTTAACCATACCTGTCATACAACGGAAATCTTGAAATAGCCCGTATGCCTATTAGCTACCACTTTGAGATGTCTATCATACTTTTTTAACATCCTTATGAATATGTCTAACTACTGTAAAAAGGACACTTGGTACCCCCAAATTATACCGTTTTCTAATTTCAGACCGAGTAGCCCACGGACTAATTCTTCAAATTTCTAAATTCGAAACACTGTGATGCGGTCTCATCGGCCGAGCTCCCACAGCTCTGCTCCGCTCCGCGTCAGTGGAGCCGCACCCTTAACCCCCTAAAATATGACCGGTGAATAAAAATCGCATTGAAATGCATGTTCAAATATTTTTGACCACCATGGTAGATATATCGGAGAACTTATTGACTATGCGTATAGATGCATTAGGAGGTAAATGCCTAATATAATCGCCACGCTGGGTAAGCGGAATGCCGATCGCAGTAATGTGTCCATTGTAACGATTATCAATCTTCTATCAAAGAATGGTCAGTGACACTTTAATCCCTTTGTCGGCGCTTACGACACCTAGACTTGGGTGGTGACTTTACATCATACATACATCATCAGCCTATGATAGTCCACTGCTGGACTTAGGCCTCTCTTATTAACTATGCGTATAGATGCATTAGGAGGTAAGTGCCTATAATCGTCACGCTGGGCAAGCGGAATGCCGATCGCAGTAATGTGTCCACCGATAACGCTACTGCGCATCATCAATCTTCTATCAAAGAATGGTCAGTGACACTTCAATCCCTTAGTCGTCTCTTACGACACCCGCAGGATGAGTTGGGGTGGTGACAAATGTATTCTTACTGCCGTCACCACATGGGTGGTGACTTTAATGTACGTATTCTATTGCCGTCCCAATACGACAAGTCTCATACGACTCGGAAACTCATTGTACATTATTATAAAACGATAGTGAAATTTCAGTTTTCTCTCCAAGAACACTCCAATTAAGATTAAGCCCAATTAATTCAATTAATGAAGGAACCCAGCACCGTGTACCCCGTAGGCGGTAGTTATTGCTGTAACACCGCCATTACCGCGGCGTACCACGGAACGCGGGTACCCCAGCGTATACCCGCGGGCGTACCCATACTACACAGTTTGTACGCAGTAGATCAGTGCTTCAACATATTGGTCACCCACTTGAGTGTACCAGTGGGTAGGCGAAATGTTGAAACACTGACTCTGGGATACCCGCGTTCCGAGGTACGCGGGAGTGTTGTCACATACAATAAAATGGGTAGAACCACAGAATTAGATTTGGATAGAAGAAACAAGTTCATTCATTTGTATGGCGGCCGAGCGTGTCAGATTTTGTACTGAAGTTGTTACTTGCCTATGATGTTAAATATGTCTCAGGCCCTTGAGTATTCATATTTTTTTGTGTTGTTGCAATTAATATTACTTAAGGAGGCATCATTAATGTTTTTGTTCACTTCAACTTACAAAATTTGACGCCCGAAAGCTGCAAGCTGCGATTAAAGACGGACAACTCAGTAGATTTCACTGAGTTCATTTGACACGCTAAGTAGATAGATACGTTTGCTTGATCTATGGTAGGTATATATGACATCTGTGGCTAGAACGACATGCAAAAATTTTGTCGTTGGAGCGCGTTCCATGCAAAAGTTTGTGGGTAGATATGTCATGATATGTCAGCTTGACAACTTGCCACTGACACTACTAAAAGTGACAGATGCCAGCAGAAATAGTGACAGTGATAGGTTTTGTGGCAATTTGTTGGTGTCGGTTGGTAAAACCGTATGGTATTTGGTATTATATAGCTAAAGCGGCATGATGTCGTTCCTTATGTGGTAGATCTACCCATTTATCGCTTCTTATTCTACCAATTTCTACCTATTTTTGCATGTCGTTCTACCAGTTTTCTCAGATTGTATGTGACAACACTGCCGTGTACCACGAAACGCGGTTACCCGAGTACGCGCCGGCGCGCCCGTACCACACAGTTTCTACGCAGTAGATCATTGTTTCTAATATGTCGCCAACCCGCTGTATATCCTGACACCCCAGAGTGACCATGAGTTGCCGCAGCGTTATTAACGCGGACTTAGTGTGCGGCTCCACTGTCGCGGAGCAGAGCGGAGCGGAGCGAAGCGGAGCGAAGTTGTGGGAGCTCGGCCAACGAGACCGCATCACAGTGTTTCGAATTCGAATTTGAAGAATGTAATTGGTCAATTTTGCACAGCTCCGCTCCGCTCCGCGTCACCGCGCACCCTTAAAGGTGCGTTCAACCCAAAAGAGCATTCGCTGTTCCAACCTCCCACTCTACGAAATTCGATCGTTACACAAAACGTGATTGGTTGATTTCGTAGAGCGGGGGATAGAACAGCGAATGCTCTTTTGGTCTAAACGCACCTGAAGATTAGGTTTTCCGATATTAGTAGTATTTTAGAATTAAGCCAGAGGCCATCTACACTGTACAGCGACGTACCCAAAACCGTTTTCCAACCAGGTGGCACTGACGAACCACAATCACGATTCAAAACCTGGTCAATGCCACCTGGATATTAAGTCAGTGTGCTGTATTTTGGGTATTACAGTATTACTCGACAGTATAAACGGCCCCTTATTAGCAAGTGTTGTGTGCAACTCCCTTTATGACAAAAGTAACATTGAGGGTAGTATCTTTCCTTGCCCGCAGCATTTCATTTCATTTCATGTATCTTTCCTTGCATCGCCCCCGCCACCACCGCCCACGGCCAGTACCCGTTCTAGCAGGGCGCAGGCCCGCAGTACGCGTCGGGCTTTGACCGATGGTGGTCCGGACGAGGAGTCAAATCCTACGAATTGAACAAAGGACTATGCGTCAAAATGGACCAAAAACCAACAAAGTTGGGAGTAGTGTCATTAAAAAGGTCTCCTTACGTACTTTATTTCATTCTATAGGTGCAAAGTTGAATTCCATTGGAAACTTTTATATGAGTAAGGCGTTCTGCGAGTACTCCCTAAGTAAATCACCGTCGTCCACACACCAATCATCATAGTATTTACTCTGATGAAAATACAAATATCTCCGTTTTGCAATGGAATTGGATCATGGTACCCATAGAATGAAATGAAATAAATGTAAATACCTATTTAATGACACCACTTTCAGCTCTGTTGGTTTGTGGTCCACTCTCCATACAAATCTGCCCATGGTCCTTTCTGGTATTTTTTTAGTACCAGTGACATTGCGCTCCTGTTTTAGAGCTCAAGCATTACAAAATCATCATTGATTTATTTATGTTACGACGTTCTTATTAGTCTTATTACATAGAATTACGTCGTAACATATTTATAAGAGGATTTTTCGATACATATTTTACAATTTTGATACTATTTTATGTTCAGTACCTATGAATCTGTATGTTTAGTGTGTCAAAGTGCTAGCACAAGATAGAGAGGGCTGGAAGCTACTCCACCGACAAGAGAATATCTCTTAAGTTTCTGATGATGATGATGACCTATGAATCTAGGGTTGCCAACTTTTTTCAAAGGAAATATAGTATTTTTCAAATTTTCGTCCAAATAAATATAGTACACCCAAAAAAATATAGTACACTAGAGAAAAAGGTTAAAACGCATGCAAAGTTTGTTTAACTACACTTACCATAGTTTTAAAGAAGTGTCTAGTTGGTTACCGGTTAGTAGAGTTTCATACTTTTAACTTATGCTTCACTTATTCTTCAGAGCAACCAACTCCAACACATGCATAATAAGATTGGATATAAAGAAAATGTATGAAATATACTATGGGAAAGGCAGTAATGAATAAAACCTAATTTTAAACTATTATATACATATATACCATTTATTTCTATTTGATCTAATGATAAGGACTAAGGATAGTCCTTATCATTTTTCATTTTCATTTTCATTATCCTTATGATCCTTATCTTTACTGAGCTTTAAAGTTATACTTCTTTGTAACTTGCATAATGTATTCGAGTGCAAATTATAATGCAAAATTTGTGACGCACAGACACGAGAAGCATATTATTTTTTTACCAGTACAAAGCATAAGGACCCCTCAAAAAATAGTATTTTTGCGTACTATATATTTTTCCAACAGTATATAGTACGGAGGGCTGAAATATAGTACAATACTATATTATATAGTACGGTTGGCAACCCTATATGAATCTGACAGCTGTTTGGACTTATTGCATAACAAATTACAACTAATATCACAAGTCCCTTTTCAGTCTCTCTTACTATAAAAATGCCTGATGGCAAAAAGATATCGAAAACTGTCATTGTCAAGAAAAAGACTAAAAATTGGTATCTTATCAAGCACTTTTATTGGTTTCCATATTCCACTCTTAACCTTACCTTCTATTACCATGTTTATTACAGTCAGTCATGAAGTTTAAATTCTATGATAAATTATCTGGATGAGAAACAGCAGAATGTAGTCAGCTACGGCGCTCCGGATTCTTCATTCTTCACAGTTCAGCACAGACAGCCACAAACAAGGTCACAACAAAAGATCAACCTAATAGCAAGAACGATAGTCCGTTTTCTTCATTTTCTTAAGCCACGGGCATATACAAGGCCAAAAACATGGCCAAATAACTATAGTGGGGAAGAATAACAGTATAGCAAACATGATGACATCCTTCGTATCACAGCTTTTTCCCACATAATGCTTGTTACTCCTGGACTGGTTTCGGCTGATGCCGGGACTTCTACAACAAGGAGGTAATAAGCAAGACATACAACATCCCATTTTTTTGGATTTTTCTATTTTTTATTTTTGTTTGGGAACGCATGTTGCGCCCCCAAATTATTTTTGACAATCTTGTTGTCAGTGTCAAAAGAAAGAGCAGAGTCTAGATATATTGTCTCTGATTTGCTTGACTATAGAGAAAAATAAAAAGTATTTAATTTTTAATTAAACCTCAGCTACGTGGTGACGGAGTTAGAATACATTTGTCACCACCCCAAATCTTCCCGTGGGTATCGTAACCATAAAAATCGACTAAGGGATTAAAGTTTCAATGAATATTCCTTTACAGAAGATTGATAATGGGCAGCAGCATCATCATAGTGGATACACTACTGCGATCGCCAGCCCGCTTTCCGAGCGTGACGATTATGGGCATTTACCTCGTAAATGCCCGTAATCGCCACGTAGCTCGTAGCGTATCGTGGTTTCCCCCCTCTGTCACTCTTTCTTATTAGTGCGACAAAGACAGTTAGTTGCCTATCGTTCACGATTGACGATTGAGCGTTAGCGATTGGCAACTTGGCTAAGCACGCTCGAGTTTCTGGATACGTATCGCATCGCGCTCGCTCCAATAAATAAGTGTGAGCGCGATAGAATACTTTACGTATCGAATAAAAGCTAATGTAACCGATACTTGAAAATGGTACGGCTACAGTTAGGTAGTCGTACTGTCCCAAAGGTGTTTACTGCAAGAAACTACACTTATCTCCTCCATGTTCAAATCGAACTATCAAATGTTCGTTAACCGATACACGAACAAAACTAATTTCTTGTTCACAACTCTTGTAAAGATCTGGATTCAGTGCCGTTCGGTGGGTTAGTTCGAAATTCGAATTGGAACTTCGAATGTTTCGTTGAGAATTGCAGTAAAGTTTATGAGATATCGATATAGTAGTTTCTCATTTAACCTTTTCGCTGCCACGGACTTCAAATAAAGTTATAAGTGTTATAACAGTTAATTTAGTGTTTGTATATTAACTACTCGGGCATTGAACTATGCTGCGTCCAGACCAAATGGAGATGGCTTCCTTCTTTACTACGACTACGGAACCCTAAAAATTAGGAAACTAATAAGTTTCTCATATTTTATCATTTTATGCTACAAGCTTTTATCTGCGAATGTACTTTCCTTAGTCAATTCTGTACATTCCAAGTCCTTAGTTTGATAGGTAGAGTCTGGCTAACGAAAGCTGAGAATGAGAAATGGCGGCAAATTAATAAAATATAGAGTATGGTATCACTGGGTTGCACCCCGAAAATCAGTCTTGATACTTGTAATATATTTAAAACTTAATTTTTTTTTGTTAAATTACCTGTATTTATTACAATCCAAATTAATATATTATATAATTATATGTACATAACGTAGCTGTTCCATGCAACTTTGTCTGCATGACACAATGCAATATGATGTAGGTATTGTAGGTACCTACACCTACTACTCTAAATGATGACCCATGTTATTAAATTGATCCCATATCAAATTTTAAGCAAATCTGTTTAGTTATTTTCAAGTTATATCATAGATTCGACAATACCAAGTTAGTTTTATCTTTTTACATACATATTATGTAGGTACCTATTTTGTAATGTAGCTTGGTAATGTGTCGAACCTATGATATAACTTGAAAATAACTAAACAGATTGGCTTAAAATTTGATATGTTTTTCAGCTCTTCACATCATTATAGTCTTTATACCATAATATGGCCGAAAAACAGAGTGATTTTCACACTTGGATATAACACTATTATATGTCTATACATAGGTATAGGTAATATTAGTAACGATTTGTAAATTGTATCATCGGCTCATCGCAGAATGGGTGTAATCATGATTAAAACTACCTATAAAATTGTCCATTACGACACAAGTGCGAAAAACGTGAAATTCTAAACGAGTGGCGATTTCTTAAAACACGACCAATAGGGAGTGTTTTAAATCGACACAAGTTACGAATTTCGTTATTACACGTGTCTCGTACGACGTTTTTTAGAACAGATGGCCCTCCGAAGTTTTGAACCTGACTTAAAATAACCCACTTCTCACACTAGAGCCCAAAAAATGCACCATCTGTACTAAAAAAATATAATTCTGCCGGTGTGTGTATTTTTAATAAATAGGAAACGAAATATTTATATTTTTTATTCAGAATAATTAAAGTCAGACTTAAAAAACTCATACAATGATTCATATTAATGATTCATACTATTTGTGCCATAACACATAAATCACATAATAAACTCATCTAATGCAGTTTTTATGACATTGTCTCTTTCGCTGTACTTATCTTCCACATGAATGTCATTGATTTCCAATCTGAGGCAGTTATACTCGCGAACTTTTTTCATTCTTTTCCAACTCGCATAACTTTTCTACCGTATTTTTGACAGCGTTAACTCCTTCAACCTCTCCCAGACCTTCTGGTAAAAAAAACAAATGACCATTTTAAATCAACCTAACATAAATACAAACTTAAATCTATTATAGTCGATAGTATATTAGATAATGAGTATAAGAAAATTTATTGAATAAAGGTAAGTATCAAAATGGTACTACGTACTAACCTAGGAACACCGATATCGTGTGTAAACACTCATGTTTTTCCTTTTAAGCGATGATTTTCTCCTCTTGTTTTTCTTTATATTTACTTATTATAGTACGCAGCAGCTTACGAACATTACTTTTCATAGTATTTTTCATCATAAACACCTTAAAACGTTGCAATTGTGGAAAGCGAGCAATGGGTGTCAAGTCGAACGAAAGACAGAACATGACGTTTGACAATTCAGCTTGGGATGCCATATGAAAAGTTCCGTAAAAAACTCATTCTCAGCTTTCGTTAGCCAGACTCTACGTCATTTCGTTCCTTCGCAGCGCGGCGATTACGGGCATTAGGCACTGGTCCCACCGCGAGCTACTAAGCTATAAACTATGGGCTATAAACGCTTTTACACGGGAGTGCGCATCTTTTGTTCATGTTTATAGCCCATAGTTCATAGCTTAGTAGCTCGCGGTGAGACCAGGGTCGCGTTTTATAAAGTTACAATTTACAATTTCGCTGTTTGCCTCTCTAACGCACGCACATATTGGCTAGAAAGAGAGGCAAACAGCGAAATTGTAAATTGTAACTTTATAAAACGTGACCCAGTGCCTTAACCTGGTTGAATTTAGATAGTCTACAGTCTACACACTGCATACGTAGTAACGCAATGCTGACAGTTAACCAATCACGTAACCCGAGGATCTACAATTACATCGAGTGAACCACCCTAACAGCATAGACAACACTAACCATAGCCATTAGCGGGAACCACAGCTATTCAATCGACATACGAGTCTCAGTATATCTCATCTTATCTATGTTTGTTTACAATTGGCTCTGTTAAGTTTTCTGAAGGTATGAATATTATATTTTTCCCTGATAGCCGTCGTCTTAAAGTTCAAGAAAATGCAGCCCTTTTATTTTTATTTCCAATATTATATATATTGTTAATTAATAATCTTCTTTTAAGTGAGTGAGGTGACATTTGTGCAGTTTTATGGATGAATAGAGCCTAATGCGTTCGTCTGCAATCAGTACAAATGAAATTGAAAAAAATACTGTCAACGTCAATGTGCACTGGACATATTGTGTCATTCATTTATTTTTTTTCTATTTCATTGTACTTGTTGCGAACGAAAGCATTAAGCTCAATTCATCCATAAAACTGCACAAATGTCATCTCACTCTCTTAAAAAAATATTGTTTTCATCACACTTGCTCTCTAAGCGCGCCATTGCTTGCGTGTGTAGCGGGAGTAATAGAAAAGTAAAATTCCCTAGGGAGTAATAGAAATGTCAGTACGTCATTTAATATTATTATGTGTTAAAACTTATTTTTTTGTCGGCAAGTGTGATGAAAAACATTGTATGTATCACGGTAGGTAAGCGGAATACTAACTCCGAGTCTTAAAAGCCCTCCGCCTAACGGCGTCGGGCTTCTAACACTCTCGTTAGTAATTCCGTACTTACCTCCCTTGATGCACAATGTACTATTAGTGTTAATGGTGGTGGTTTGTTGTAGTTATTTGCGTACCTATTTATTTTTGCGGTGGGAGGGTGGTAAAATTAATTGCATGCTAAAAAAAGTAAATACGCAAGTAATTATAGCGGGTTACACTAATTAACTACACGTTCTGTATCTCGGGAGAGCAAAGCAATATTGTTCATCCTTTAACATGGACTTCCGCAAAGTAAAGCCTGATTCAATTAATTAGTTAATTACTGTCAAAAGTTCATTCTCAGACTATTACAGTCTTATTAATAAAAATCGCTTATTCCAAAGCTAATCTACCGTTACACCTGGACTAGCTACTCCGGGAGTAAGTAAGGATTAACTTTTTAATAAGAACGTTATTAATAAACATCGAGTAGCCTTGGCGTAGCAATACGTTCCTTACACCAGGATTAACACGAATGTTATGGCAACCCCACATAATTAAAAAGTCAAAAGAGTGAACTACGGAATGAAATGAACGACAGATGACATTTTTATATTGACATTACAAACTTCACCGGCAATTTTGATTATTGGTGTTGGATATTTGGTGGAAAATTTTAATTATTATATTAACAATGAGCCAGAAACGCATCAGGTCATTCATCTGGGATGAAGATGAAAAGGTAAATTACTTACGTTGATGGTTAGGTACTGTATGATTTTTTCCCGTAGCTGTTTTTTACTTGTCTCTTTTATAATTTCGGCAAATATTTCGCTCCGTTCTCAAAGATTACGCACATTATTGAAAATAGAAGCGTGGACACAAACACGAATAAACTAAAAACGAACGCATGGGAGCAAGTCCATTATGGCAACCCCACATAATTAAAAAGTAAAAAGAGTGAACTACGGAATGAAATGAACGACAGCGGCCCTACTGCGAAAAACGATATTCGTCAATTTCGAGGATTTATCTCTCTCACTCTAATGACGTCTTCGATTGAGTGACAGAGAAAAATCCTCGAAATTTTCGAATTTCGATTTTCGCGGTAGTAGGCCTGATGACATTTTTATATTGACATTACAAACTTCACCGGCAATTTTGATTATTGGTGTTGGATTGGATATTTGGTGGAAAATTTTAATTATTATATTAACAATGAGCCAGAAACGCATTAGGTCATTCAACTGGGATGAAGAAGAAAGGCTAAATTACTTACGTTGATGGTTACTGTATGATTTTTTCCCATGGCTGTTTTTTACTTGTGTCTTTTATAATTTCAGCAATTATTTCGCTCCGTTCTCAAAGATTACACACATATTATTGAAAATAAAAGCGTGGACACAAACACGAATAAACTAAAAACGAACGCATGGGAGCAAGTCCATATTAAGTAAGTCAAGTAATTTTGATTTGTCTGCAGTTTCGTTCTCGGATGCAGTAGCCGGAGAACCATGCCCCATTTGATTGTTATAGAAACATTAATAAGAACACCCTCACATAGTATTTATTCGTGTCTACTTTTACTACTGTGTAAAGCCCTGTCCGGTGTTAATATTATGTACAATACATTCATATACAATGTAATAAGAACAATTTAAAATTTCGGTTCACACTATTGTCACTGCGACAAGTTAAAACTGGCCTAGAATTTAAGAATGTCAGGAGAATGGAATTGGCTGATGAAGAGCATAAAATTATTTAAAATGGAAATGGCTGTTGAAGAGCACAACATTAAAATGGAAAATCACAGGGAGAAGTTAGGGTAAGTGCTCCAGTGAATGAACACTTAAGGAAATTTTCAACTTAATTTTTTTTTTGTGGCTGGGATCAGTAATGAAGTTTAAATATGAATGTTCTTATAGAGTAAACCACTATTGTAGTTTTCTAAAATCAATTTTATTTTGCATTAGTGCTGCACAGTTTTAAATTATAGCTGACTGTAGGGGATAAAATGGAAAATCACCAGTGAATGAACACAAAATTCCAGTAAATGAACAAATGAAACCAATGAATGAACTACCTTAAAAATAATGTATTAAAATGCAAAAAGTACTCTATTTTTAATTAGTAGTGCTAGTAATATTCGATAATTGAATTTTAACTGAAATGAGACATAATAACTATAAACATGATTAAACGACATCAATTACAGTTTCACATTTCTGCGTATTCTGGGAAGGTTCAATTAACTCTTCCGTTACCATTGAAGAGTGACCTTATATGTCGCTTTCGTTAAAAAGTAAACTGAGCTCATTCTGCATATCAATTATAGCACTTAAATGCTTTTGATTAACCAAATATCCGTTTATGTTTGTTTCTTCAGTGGCATGAATTTGGACAATTTCGGTGATTTAAATAGCGTTGATTTTGAGATATTAAAACTGGCACTTGATAGTTCACTAGTTGCAACAGCTTTTAGAGGTTTGTCGAGAGATTCTTGGTCATATTGGAATTCTTTATATGTTTTTTTTACCTTTCCATGTCTTAAAACCAGACAAAATACAAAATAAATTATTTAGTTCATTCACTGGTTTTTGCAATCCAATTAATGAACTAACTGTGTTTGCGGTAGTTCATTAAATTTTAATACATCAAGTATTGTTCGAACACTGGCCCTTTGCTAGACAGCACATTTCTATTAAATTCATAGAAAACCAAATCTTATTACAACTACTAAAACGTCAGATATGGAACAAACAATAAATCACGCAATTCCAGTGAATGAACTCCCCCGTTCGATCACTAGGTTTTAAGCCATTTTGAGTTCTAGTTATAGAACATTGGATTAAAAACCACTATTTGAAACGAAATCACATTAAACTATACTTTGATAGCATGATCATAACCTTCCGGTTTCAAAAAAACACGCACTGTACCTGGGAGATGCACCAAACGCACACGATAACACATTAAACACAATGTAAGCTTACCTCAATCCTTATAACACCTCCATATAAAAAACGAACCGCCGCAACGTGCCCACTTTAGATCATCGCCATTTGGACACTGATGCATATGAGTTGATGTGAGTGCTACCAGAACTTGTCAAATAATATTCCTACCCGAGAAAAAAATATAACGCGTAGTAGAAATGTACAGAAAACTTATTTTACGAAAAAAACTTGTATTTTGTTCGTTCACTGGATTTGTTCATTCACTGGAGAACTTACCCTACGATGTGCTATATTGGAGAGGGAACTTTTGGAAATGAAAAACGCCCGTGAATTTCTCAATCCTTAGTTGTGTATAAATAACATACATGATGTTATATAGATTAATTTACGTATTAATTTATGTTAAAATTATAAGACGCTAAACAGAGAGTACCATTTTGTTCCATTCAAGGGCCTATATTAGATTTAAGTTAACCATTTATAATTGTATATACCTAATATAATATATTATATTATTAATTATAAATAAATCATATGTTGAAAAATAAAAAACAATCGGATAAATAATACTTTTATTTACAAAATAGGGCAATAAGTATATTAATAATGTACAGTCAAGGTCACCAATTTGTTTTCACCACAAAGTTCCAAGAATATATTTACCTATCGACATTATTACTAAGGCGAAAAGTCCATGTATACATGCTTTTGACACTTTAGACGATTCCGTATTGACATAGTGACTGCACATAACAAATTAAATATTACACTTCTTTAAAAATTGATTGTTGTTGTCGATGATTTCTGGTGTTACTGGGACGGTGGTGTCATCATTCGCTTCATCTTCTTCCAGATCGTGTCTGTGCATTACAATATTGTGCAGTACTGCCAATGCAACAATATATAATTTTGTATTTTCCAATTTTGTGGTAAATCCTCTCAGCAAACACTGAAAACTTTGTTTCCATACTCCAAACTTTTAGATGTGGTGCTATAAAGCCACCTCTTGTATCATCAGCTAGGTCATTTTTTACCATGTCGATGATAAAAGATGCGGTAGATCGAAAAAATATGTATTTTGATTTAAACTCATTTTCACGTAGTTCTTCCAGCGGATTTTTTCGTATTTTATAAAATTTTACATGCCTCAATAATGGCATTACGTCCCCCACCTCATTTAACTCATCTAAGTCCCTCAAATCGTCAATAAAATAATCGCGGTCCATTTTCTTTGCACAACGAATAAGTCATAAGCGATGCGATGGTGGCCGAAAAAAAACAGATATCGAAAAGTAAATGTTTAAATACGACAGCTTCTCTATGCTTACTCCATCGTTAAACTAGGTGGTACCTAGGTTTAACTTTTACTACGAGTGTAAAGCCAGATTAGTATACTCCCTGCTTACTCTGCATTTATTAATATTGAAATTCACTAATCTTCAGTTACACCTCGGATTAAAGTTATGCCTACTTTATTCCATGTTTATTAATAAGACTGTTAGAGTGAGAGCTCTGTATAAAATAAATAATAGGTAGCCACGTCTACTTCTCTCTATTTACTTTCAAAATCACTTACAACTCTTTTATACTTAAGTATTATATTCGTCAATTCTAAATTACGATTCAGATTATAATTTAGATTCGGCGTTAAAACTGTTTTAGAATCTGTTTTAATAGCAGTTAGCTTTTTTAAGTGCCTTACTTTATATTCTGTTATTAAAATGTTAAGACAGTTAAGACGTGACCTAAATTATTTTGAAGGTTGCCTTGTTATTGACAGGGCTAATTTATTTTATACAGGGTGTGAACCAAAGTAGCCGATATAGCTCTCCGAATCGCTAAACTTAAGTGGCAGTGGGACGGGCACATTGCGCGCAGAACCGTTGGCCGTTGGGGCGGAAAGGTTCTCGATCGCGTTCGCGCAGCGTGGGCAGCCCCCCCACAAGGTAGACTGATGACCTGGTGAAGGTCGCAGGAGTCCGCTGGATGCGGGTGGCGCAGGACCGGTCATTGTGGCAATGTTTGGGGAGGCCTATGTTCAGCAGTGGACATCTTTCGGCTGATATGATGATGATGATCAGGATGTTCACCAATGAAGAAATAAGACGCACGGGGTATATATAAATTCTTAGTAATTTTATATTAAAGCAATAAAATATTGAGCTATTACAAGTTTTTTTTTTAAAACCGGCTCCGATCCTTGACTAATTTAATGAAAGGTTCAAATTCCATTGCACTCAATTACGTATGCCATTCAATTACGTATTAATGTACTTTGGTTACGTGAGTTTCGAGGAATCCGTGAAAAATAGCTTAAGTATAGTTATGAAGCACTTATTAAAATCAAAAAGCTATTATACAAACGATATAAAAATATAATCTGACCCATATTCCAGAGTTAATTTCCTGGCTCGTATTAAAAAGCTACGCACCGTACTTTGTGATTACAATATTTTCTCCATGTCTGACACGTATGTCTGGCTGATGTTCAGAAACAATTATTTTCGCATTTTAAAACCAGCTTACAGTTTATTTAGAAAATTAAGGCACATTAAATGTACGAGTATGAGCGTGCCTTGTGGTTTCTACTCCGAGACGTAGGCAGATATTGCGCCAAGGGTTCTCTAATAGAAAAAAAATGCAAGAAATATAACTGACGGCCATTTACAAATTTCTAAATTCGAGCATCTGTCTCTGTCACTCCAACAAAATCGTAATGAATCTGAAAGAGACCGAAATGGGATTTTTACGAATGTTCGCAGTACACCTATCTATGCATTAGTTTCCTAGACAATTGAATTTCATTCGTTGCACCCAGAAAATATAAAAATGTACAGTCAGCTGCAGAGACAGAATAGAGAGATAAATATTAAATAGATAAATAAATATAATTATAACTACTAGAAATATTTATACAGATAAAAATTGCTAGTAGTTATGAGCTTGTTCACTTTTAGAGACACCCAATCAGCGTGAAAAAACTATAGTCAGGTTTATAACGACAATTTAAACACTGAACTTCAACAAAAGCTCGAGGTGGTGTTCATTTTATAAACTCTAAGCGATGTTATACTTATGTAATATAAATACGCCGATTAAGCTTAAATTCCTAAAGATTTCCTGTCTTAATTGTCGTTACGAACCTAACTGCAATTAAGATTTTTTAATATCACACTAATTGGGTGTTCCTAAAAGTGAAAATGACCTTATAAATACGTATCGATAAATTAATAAAAGATTGTACACTGTAGATCTTTTTATACTGGTTGAATAAGAATTCGCGGCGACATATGTTCTCTGAATATCTTCAACGCCTGGGTCCTACGATCACGTTTCTGAAAAAATAAATAAGCCACGTTCCTAATATATTTAGGCGGGAAACTGAGCAATATGGCGGACGCGAGTCACGCGTTATTTTTATTTGTAATGCACAATCTTCTGAAGTCGTGTACGGTGAAATATTGTAATTTTGTGTAAGTTCCCTTTGTGTTTTTGACGTTTTTTCCTTATCTTCTACGATTTTTTTTGAGATTGACTGCTACAGTTATGTTATGTTATGTGTACTGCCGATAATTTGCACATGTTTACCGTATTTCCGTGTTTATCAATGATTTTGGTATATATTTTTTTTCTTTTTAGAGGCCTCGAATAGTAGATTTTGTCACAAGAGATCAAAATAATATATTTACAGCGAGGGCATTCAATGAAGCAATGGATTCCACAACATAATTCATCGCTCACTACGTTCGGGATTCTAAAGTGGAATCCTGAGCGTAATGAGGGATTCAAGCGTTAACACCATAGACGAAAATAATTTTGATACCGTGTGACCAACGTGTGACACATACTGTTTTTCACATCACCTATGAGAAAAATAAAAGATAATTACTCTGTATAATCCACTTGTCAGTAGAAAAAGGCTAAAAGTTTAAAAAATGTAGGCGGGAAGAGTTGGTAGGGACAGAAAATTTGAATTTGCCGCCTTTCTCTGCTGACCAGCTGGTTAGACGCAGTAGGTACATGTTTATTTATTTATTTAATATTATTTATGGACATAATGGATTCTGAAGAAATGTTCCCTCCCAGCAGGTAAGAAAGCCGTATTCGAATAGGTGGTGTGAAATTAGTACATTACATCAGAGGCTGGAAAGCCGGATAGGTAACGAAGCCGGGAATCCGTTTTCACGCCGAGGCATGTGAGTGCTTTTCTCAAACATACAAAGAAATACAAAAAAAATAATGACAATGTTTTCGAAATAAAAAAAAATTACTTTGCAGGCCAGAAAAGTGTTATGATTATGAAATTCCATTTCCATCCCAGCGAGTTACTGCGCCCTAAAAGCGATACTTCCGAATCTAGTTTAGGGAATGTAAAGACAATATATTATTTCATTGCATGTTTGAGAAAAATAATATTTCCAGTCAGTGTCCCGTAAATATGCCTACATTTCCAGTGGCATTACAAATTACAATACAAACTATAATTATTTACAAACGACAGAGTATAATTGCATTGCCCGTCTACATGGGACCAAACATGGGACCATAAACTTATTTTTTGTTGCCATGTAGCAAAACGAAATAAAAACCAAACAGTACCAGGAATCCGAGGCAGACGCAATCTTTTAGAAAAAAAAAACAAACGTCAAATCAAACGTCAAATGACTTGAGTTTTGTTTCGTTCCATTGAAATCGAGTCGAATTAAAAATAATTATAAAATAAAATGCCTGCTGGATCATCAACCATGGATCCTTTGAGAGAGAAAGGATTTCAAGACTACAGAAAGAAGTTAATGGAACATAAAGAAGTAGAGTCTAGGCTCAAAGATAGTAAGTAAACCGTTTTCAGTTTTCGATTCTTGCCGAATCATCATACAATATTTTCTATTAAACAATTAATTTCGGTCATTCTTTTTGTTTTTTATAATTTGCACAGTAACTTTTTGTTAATAAGATTTGGTTTAAAATGTATTTTACGATAATAAAGTATTTTTGTCAAAAAATAGGTTACCTTTGTTTTCTAACTAACATCATGTATCTTTATAATTTTAGTGAGAGAACAGTTAAAAGACCTGACAAAACAGTATGATAAAAGTGAAAACGACCTGAAAGCCTTGCAGAGTGTTGGCCAAATTGTAGGAGAAGTATTGAAACAGCTCACTGAAGAGAAATGTAAGTATTTCACACGTCAATTTTAATAAATATTTCAATTTCGCAGCTACTATTATAATAGTGTTACACTTGCGTCTTGAAATGTGTCGTATCACATCATATCATCAGCCTATGTCACTCCACTGCTGAACATAGGCGTCTCTTCTATCTAAGAATGGTCAGTGACACTTCAATCCCTTAGTCTGTTCTTATGACACCTGAGGGATGAGTTGGGGGGTGACAAATGTATTCTTACTGCCATCACCACATGGCTGAGTGTAGTCACGAGAAAGTCAAGGAAGTGTGCAGTAAAACTAACCTGCGTTTATTTATTTTTCAGTCATTGTAAAAGCAACCAATGGTCCACGCTATGTAGTGGGCTGCCGGCGTCAGCTGGACAAGAATAAGCTGAAGGGAGGCACCCGTGTGGCTCTGGATATGACCACGCTGACCATCATGAGACATCTGCCTAGAGAGGTATGGTATAGATATAATTTTCAATAAAAAAAAGGGTTTCGACACGCAGTGACCTGTCCTCTCACCACCCTCGTCGGTGAGACTACATTTTCCTTACATTCTAAATAAATATAATATTTATGTTTCCTAGAATAACTTAAAATATAATTTGCACAACATACCAATTAGACATGAGCGCCGCGCCGGCGCGCCGCCGCCGCCGCCGACGCCGCCACCGGCGTGCAATCGGCGTGACCTTGATGAGGCATCAAAATATTACGCTTCTTTTAATACTGAGGATTAAAAGTTTTTAAGTAGCTAAAATCGTTGTAAATATCACATTTCGAAAAGGTTTGACAAATATTATGGTTGTACAGTCGAGTACAAAGATATGTATACGCCTGGAAGTCACAAAATTAAGTATCCATTTAAGTTAGTAGCCATGTTTGGTTTTCTTGTTCTCGGTTGTACTCCGTATATTAGTATTAGTAGTTATATAGACGACGGAAACCACAGCGGGCGTTAACCAAAACCTTCAAGATGTGGTTCGCATCCTCGGGGTGGAAGGTACGAGATTTTGTGAAATGCAGCGCAGGGGCAGAAAGTCTAAGTTTTTAGGGGAGACCTTAGGGCAGTTAGGGCTAATGTAAATGTAAATGTGCTAACGACTTGAAAACCCACCAGTCTCTTGGTCAGGGAAACAGACTCTAAACCGAGAGGTCAGTAAGCACGTACGACACGATCCCCGGTGCTCCAATACTCTTACGATTGAAAGAGCGATCGTCAGAACCGGGGGTGAAAATTGTTCGTACAATCTTTAGGAAGAAGCCACTTCACGAAGCTGTCAACAGCTCGTGAAGAAGTCGTTACTTCAAAGTCGGCAGTCCTTTCCGAAGTGGGAGACGTCTATGGCCGATTATACACTTAGCATGCATCTCGACCTGATCCTGAAAATGAGGATTCTAGACCCACTTTGATACACCACTACACTGAAGACCTGCTAGAATAGAAGTCAGTATCGGCGAAACCGATATCGCTCTTGAGTAGCTTAAAAACGGAAAAGCCCCTGCACAGTGATTCCGGCCGTAGGCCATAAATCGAAAATGGTCATGATCGTATCCCGGTCTAAAAAGTATGTAAAATGATTCACTAATAGACAATCTGTCAAATACTATAAATATGACAATAATATATTGTAATTGTCATGTCCATTTGTGCAACGAAAGTGATAACATCTCAACCCTCATTAGCGGTGCAGTTCTAACGCCTTTACTTTATCACTTTGTTATCGTGTATTATTATTACTATTTGTTAATTAACACGTGGTGAAATTATGGATATCCAAGAAGAAGGTATGTACTTTATTTTGTAATATGTTTTATGTCCATATATGTGTGTTTGAATTTTATACAAATTTTCTACGGGAGGTCTATCGTTTCGTGAAAAAATTTCTTAACTACGAATTCAATTAGAGTTATACTTTGATGCCGTCCTATGCCGCACTACTGACATACCTCATTTTAAAGCTCAAAGTGTCCTTAATAAGGGCTGTAAGTTTCATAGCCGTCTGTAGCCGTCTGTGGGAGTTATGGGGTTTTAACGAATAAGTGGCGTTGGTCAAGAAAATCACGATTTTTTTCTAACTTGTTTATGTCTTTGTTTTAGGTACTATTTTGAGATATGCTGTTTCAAGACATACCATTTTTGATATAAACTGGTACAAAATGCCCGCTTCTGTCCACAAAGTTTTAATTCACGGTGCTGATATTATAAAGCACAGTTTGTTGTCCATAGGGGAGCTTTCTGAAGAAGCAGCTGAAGCGAGTAACAAACACATTAAAGCATTTCGACTTCAGCATACACGAAAGATGAATCGCGTTTTGACAAACACAGACTTGATTAACAGGCTTCTTCTTCACTCAGATGTGGATCTGAGTAAAGAATATATCGAGTTTAAGAAAGTTACCCTCAAAAAAATGAGTGTTTTATCAAAATCTGTATTAGAATTGTTATCTTTAGATAAGTGAGTTTAATGCTTTTCTGTTATTTGTTTTATACGATAGTATGTACATGTATTTGTTTTTTGTACTATAAATTATATGTTTTTTTATATTATTTTCTGTTTTATTTGATATTTCCTAACATCCAGCAACACTTATTTCCACTCTTTATCCGATGGTCATCGCGTATAATATTAATTAAATTCAATGTCCAAAACAACATTACTGCAAGGCATTTCTAGACGTATTTTTCAACTATTTATTCACAAAAATGTTTTAAATTTCATTTTACATATTTATTTTATGGTATTTTAATGTTTTAAATAGAAAAAAACCTGTATTTCGCAATAAAGGTATTTATGGCCGCCCTTGTATGGGAGCGGAATCACTGTGCCCTGGATAGGATGGCGTTACAACAGCGTTGGAAAAAAGCCCGTACTGAGGCCGTACCGTTCAAAAGCTTTTTAACGCTGTCCTATTTGAAGGGAGAAATCCGGAGGCATGGAGTACAAGTGTGGTCGTCCTGTTCTTCAAAAACGGTGACAAAACCCTGATGAAGAACTATCTACCCATTTCTCTTCCAAGCCATGTCTTTAAGCTGTTTCCAAGACTGTCACGAACCGTCTTGCGCGGAGACTCGACGAATTCCAACCCATAGACTACATTCATTTTATTTTTATTCCAATAAGTTCACAGCATAACAGTAAAAACCAGTGACTTGGTTTTTACTGTTATGCTATTGCGAACAAAAAAATGACATGTCAAATAATATATAAAAACTACTTAAATTTGGGCGACAACGTAACGATGTGGCTCCGTTGCGTCGTCTGATCTGACGTAGAATTCGGCAGATTGCCCCGGAACTGCCGAAACACGACGCTCTTCGGCTAGAAGTCTGCACTCACGATGGTATTCTGCAGCGGGCGCGGCACACGCACCACAACTGCTGCACCCTCAGCGAAAAGCCAGTCTTCCGGCGGACATACTCTACAACATCATCGGGTACGGCGGAGTAATGCAGGCGCAACACATAGAGCGCCTTACTCGGTGTTGCGACCCGTAAGCCAGAATGAACTGGCTCGGCGGAGCCACATAGAGTTTTCCGAGGCGCCCTGCGCGCCTTGCTCTTGTGTGAATGCCTCCTTATCCACACTGGTGCGGTTGGACTTTTCCTTGATCGCAACCCGTTCTTAAATGCAATGGAGGACATGTTTAAGACACTGACCTGGAAAGAACGTGGCAGCATCATTAATGGCAAGTACGAGAGGTAGATTTGTATAGCTCGGGCAAACATTTGCAAATGAGAGGAAACAACTTCGAGGATGAGGTGAATAGAAGAATTTAGCTAGATTGGGCAGCATTTGGAAAGCTACGTCGAGTCTTTACATTGTCGATCCCAGTGTCTGAAGACAAAAGTCTTCAATCAGTGCGCCCTACCCGTCATGACGTACGGAGCTGAAACGTGGACACTCATGGTACGGCTGGTCCACAAGTTCAAGGTCGCTCAGCGAGCTTCGGAAAGGGCTATGCTCGGCTTCGGCAGAGAACCAAAGTGATAGGCATAGCCCACCGTATGAGTAAACTGAAGTGGAAGGTGGGAGTGGGCTGGCCATATTTGCTGTAGAACCAACAACCGTTGGGGTAAACGAGTTCTTGAGTGGAGACTGCGTTTCGGCAAGCGTAGTATAGGACGACCTTAGGCAAGGTGGAGCGATGATTTGCGAGCTGGATGCAAGCAGCCGAAGATCGAAGACGGTGGTGTGAAATTGGGGAGGCCTATGGCCAGCAGTGGATTGCGATAGGCTGTTGATGACGTATTGTTAAGTGTCAATTATTTATCGGTAGTTAAAGAGCATTTGAGTCAATCCCTCTGACAATTCGATTTTTGCTATGGAAAATTTCGGCTTTGCTATTCACTCTATGAACAACTGTTTTCAAGGCCACGCCGCCGATTCGCCGCCGCCGCCGATCAATTTTGACCGGCACGCCGCCGCCGGCTATTTGGTCATCGGCGCTCATGTCTATAATGGTGTAATTAAAACAAGCAACAATAAGGCAAAGATTTTTAGCACCCTATTAAATTTTACTTGACCCACATCACAAGCCTTAATTGAGCACAAGATGTACCAAGATTTATTTATAGTAGTAGATTTATTTATTTATATTGTACACACGGGAACATATTCTTTGAAACAGAAACGTGACAATTCAATTAACTGCTGTTTTCTTGCTTAAAGTACACATTTTACTCAAATATGTGTTCAGATATTTTTGTATACGCAAACACGGCAGTTTTAGAGCAAAAAATTTTATTGCTTAGTTCCCATAACACAAGTTTGAATTGAGCTTACCATAGTACTAGGTAGATATTTGTAAGATTGTCCCACAAGTTATTTTAATAATTGCATTTTATATTCAACTTTTGTTAGCGAAGCCATGGGTAATTTAAAGTGGATTTTGCCTGTTTTCTAATTAGAGCTATACATTCCCAGGTGGACCCACTAGTATACAACATGAGTCATGAGGACCCCGGAGACGTCACATATTCTGCTATTGGAGGTCTGCAGGAACAGATCCGACAGCTGAGAGAGGTACATAATGTCTGTTCAAGAAATGAAGGCATGTGAGATACATACTCAGTCAATGATTATGGCTCAGGTGGTTTTTTTCATAGAAAATAATACAAACATGCAGATTTCAAATAAGTTTTCAAAATATTTATAGTGTAGGTAAAATCTATTTTTAAATCAGATTTTATTGAAATTATAATTTATAAATAAATCCAAAAACACTTTAAAATTGTCGTTAGGTCGGTTTATAGAGACAAAAATGTAGACTGTTTAAGAAAACCACCTCAAATGTATGGTAATACGAGTTTTTAATCATGAGTTGCTATTTTTATATCTACGGAGTCATCTGACGATAAAGTTCCGTGTCTTTCGGATCGGGTGAAAACTTCAGGGAAATTCCAATACAATCTCATGTTACGTAAACACTTCCAGTATTTTTTATGAAAAAATCCACCTGACCCGTATTCATTGACCCTGTGTGTATATGAGAGTGCCTTGCTATGAGACACCTTCACTTTTTGTTCAAACTCTAACCAAAAATGTTCTAACATACTGTATCCAGGAATCATATACCGGATTATTCTCCACACAAAAGAATGGCTCTAATTTCCTTCTTTTTTGTTCTTCAGTTAATAATTTCTTAATTTAAAATATTGAGTAGTACATAAAGAGTGTAAAAAAATTTTAAATCTTGAGTTATTTTAAGGTTTTTCTAAAAAACCTATTCCCAGGGATCGGAACCGGTTTAGGGTTTGGCTAAAGCCTAAAAATAAAGATGTGGGTTTGAATCCCGCCTCAGACATTGGTGAATTTGTTATTATGACTTGGTTTTAATTTCATATGTAATTTAATAACGACTATTTAAGAGCTTGTGTGACATCTAATATTTGAAGGATCTACGGAATAAACAAGTCCAGTACTTTAAAAAATCAGGGCAATTTCACACCTTATTCTGTTAAAAGTAAGGTTTTTCTTTCTGTAATTTGAATTGACTAGACATGTTCTTTCTCCCATTCTCCATGGTCCACACCCTTCATTTATAATAGAATAATATAACCTTTATTTCCGACAGTTCAATATTCAATCATATTTTTTTTGTCTATTGTTAATTAATAACTGTCTGTGTGCATTGTTGACAAAGGCCTCTCCCAACTCCTTCCATTTTACAGACCAGATTTTTATCAGACTTTCCATATTACATTGCACAGAGAATCCAATGCTAGTGTTGTCCATAATTGCCCCTGCTTCTTTATTTCCTCCACCCATCTTTTAAGTTTCCCTGGTTTTCTTTTTTTGTAGTTTGTAAACCAGAACATCATCATGCAATTTCAATTTCAAAGCCTTTATTTCTGATATATTATCATTAATACATTTATAATATTACTTAATTACTCAAGTTTCTAATCAGCGTGTACTTTCGACACAAAGGCCTCTTTTTCCTTCCACCCGAACCTGTCTCTTGCAAGCCTGACCCACATGGGGCCGGCAACTCCCCTGGGTGCTTAGACAAGTTGCCAATCGCTAGCGCTTCATCGTCAATCGTAAGCGAAAGGCAGCTAGTGTTGCACTAATATGAAAGAGTGACAGAGAGGGAAAACTACGATACGCTACTAAGCGTTAGCGCTTGGCAACTTGGCTAAGCATCCTGAGGTCATCTGACCATCTCATTCGTGGTCTTCCGATTTTTCTTTTTGCTTTATGTCGTGGTACCCATTCTGTCATTCTGTTTGTCTATTTCTCATTGCTTCGGGTCATAATAGGCATGATGACTGGCAAGTCAAATCAGCATCTTTTTTCGAACTGTCAAAACGATTAACACTATGGAATTTTATATGAAATGCTCAAAAGTGACGTCACGTTTGAGTACTGCCAAATGACGTACTCTTTTAAGTTCTTTTCAATTTATTAAATAGAAGTTCTGTACAAAAATGACTGCTATCTACATCTTAGTAATAATTTCTTGGTGTATTATGTCGTGCATAATGTTAAATAATTTATTTTAACTACAGTCATCATCCGTATTATGGCCTGTCCACCTCCATTTCGTTTCGCAAACATCATCATTAGAAAGAAAGAAAGAAGAAAGAAAGAAAGAAAGAAAGAAGAAAGAAAGAAAGAAAAACATTTATTTGTGACGCTTACAGTACAAACATAAACAAGACAACATAGGAAATAAATAAAAAAGTAAGTGGTGTGTGCATCACAAAATGGACCCAACTCAGCATATTGCCGACTAAGAAATCGGCGCTGGTCTTCCGAAGGAAGTAACTAAGTACCTAATAGAAAATAGTTTTTACTCCCTTCAAGAATTTTTTGAATGTTAATGTAACCAAAGACTTACAGTATGTTTGGTAAAAAAGTTTAATTAAAAGTTTTAGATTGTATTTCTTCCCCATTTAAACTTAAAGTAAGTGGAATGTAAAAATATAGTTATACACGAGTAGGGTGTAAGATTTAGTATCAATTAGTCTTAAGGAAATATTGTAGTGCCCCTCAGGGTTTCATAGCTGGACACATATAATGTATTACCTAATCTTGTATTACCTATGAAAACAATAAACATTACTGATTACTGAAGGGCCCATTCAGTGATGCCACGACAGATAACACAAAGAGTCATACATTATGACATCTAATTTACCATTTTAATACTGTCAGTTGCATTTACAGGTCATTGAGCTGCCTCTAATGAACCCGGAGCTCTTTGTTCGAGTCGGGATCACTCCGCCTAAGGGATGTCTTTTATATGGGCCTCCGGGGACCGGCAAGACTTTGTTAGCCAGGGCTGTGGCTTCGCAGCTCGATGCTAACTTCTTAAAGGTCAGTATTTAATGGTCGACTAGTAGAGGTTGTGTGGTGACGGCAGTAAGAATACATTTGTCACCACCCCAATCCTTCCCACGGGTGTTGTAAGGGACTAAGGGATTAAAGTGTCATTGACCATCCTTAGATACAAGATTGATGATGGGCAGCAGCGTCATCATAGTGGACACATTACTGCGATCGCCAATCCGTTTGCCCAACATGGCGATTATGGGCATTTACCTCCTAATGCGTCTATGCGCATAGTTAATAGGAGATGCTTATGTTCAGCAGTGGACTGAGATAGGTTGATGATGATAGCAATTTTATGATTACACTCAAATGAGTTTAGATACATTTGATTGTGATTGAGATGAAAAACATTGTATGCATCACGGTCGGTAAACGGAATACTAACTCGAGTCATAAAAGCCCTCCACCTACGGCGTCGGGTTTCTAACACCCTCGTTAGTAATTCCGTACTTACCTCCCTTGATGCACAATGTACTATTGTTCTTTAAAATTCCGCCCGATACGTCGCTCTTGCGTTGATAGGTATAGCGTCTTGATTTTGTTTAATTCGCTGCACGTATCGGGCGGAATTTTAAAGAAAGGAAAGTACAGGAACTACAGGAAGGAAAGTATTTAGTAGTAACATTAACATTGTAATTGTCAGGTGGTGTCGTCGGCCATAGTGGACAAATACATCGGCGAGTCGGCGCGGCTGATCCGCGAAATGTTCAACTACGCGCGCGACCACCAACCCTGCATCATCTTCATGGACGAGATCGACGCCATCGGTACGTTTAAATAGTTTTATTTCATGAGTAATCATCGCAGTAACCGAAGAAAAGATCGGGAATAAGATTATTACGAATTTCTGTACGTTTTTTGTCAATATAATAGGCATGATGACTGGCAAGTCAAATCAGCATCTTTTTTCGAACTGTCAAAACGATCACCATTATTCACCACTATGGAATTTTATATGAAATACTCAAGTGACGTCACGTTTGAGTACTGCCAAATGACCTACTCTCTTAAGTTCTTTTCAATTTATTAAATAGAAGTTCTGTACAATAATTACCGCAATCTACATCTTAGTAATATTTTCTTCGTGTATTATGTCGTGCATAATGTTAAATAATTTATTTTAACTACAGTCATCATCCCTATTGAGTACAGGTGTAGTGAGAAATGACTTGCCTTCGGAAACATTCGTCAACGTCATGCTGTTTCAGTCTCACTGAGACTGACAGTAATAGCTGTCATGCTACTTCAGTCAGACTCTGTGACACTGCCTGAAACAGCATGTGTTTACGAACGTTTCCGAAGGCAAGTAATTTCTCACTACACCTGTACTCAATTATATTGACAAAAAACGTACAGAAATTCGTAATAATCTTATTCCCGATCTTTTCTTCGGTTACTGCGATGATTACTCATGAAATAAAACAAAGGACCATGCGTCAAAATTGCCCCAAGACCAACAAACATGAGAGTTAGATCATTAAATAGGTCTTTAACTTTACTTCATTTCATTATATGGGCACGAAATCGAATTCCATTGCAGAACTGAGATATTCATATATTTGTCAGCCTGAATACGAGCTAATTCAGTAGAAAACCTCTGTAGATTTAGCCACTAGTTTATTTTGGTAGCTGCAGCTACCAGTGATCACCCTTATTTTGTATGTAAAAAAAAGGCTAATGTCAAAAGAAAAAAGAAACTAAGCGAGTGAGGTGGTTTACATACAATCACGTGTGCACAATCTTTTTTTTACACACTTCGATATCCTAATGATTAACGACCAGTATCTCTGATCTATGAGATATTCATATTTTTGTCAGTGTGAATACAATCTTCACACTGACAAATATGAATATCTCAGTTCTGCAATGGAATTCATCTTGGTATGAATGAAGAATAGAATAGAATGAAGTTGATTTAAAGACCTATTCAACAATGTAACTTTTAGCTGTGTTGACTTTGGGGCAAAGTTCCATACAATGTTGGGCATGGTCCTTTAAACTGATTATATCGCATATACTATTTAAATTTTCTTCACACTTGCTGTCTACGCTCGCCATTGCCTGCATGCATCACGGGAGTAAAAGAAAATCCCTAGGAATTATCATTTTTCAAAAAATAGTACACTGAAAATTCGATACGAATGGCAATGTTTTAAATCGACACGAGTTACGAATATCGTTTTTGCACGTGTCTCGTACGACGTTTTTTAGTACAGTCGACATCAAATAATTATATCATTACGATTTAGTTGCCAAAAATATATTTACACGACCTTAATATCAAACCAATAAAGCCGTGTAAATATATTTTTGGCACCTAAACCGTAATGTTAATATCTTTGACATCGACTGTACAGGTGGCCCTCCGAATTTTTGGACCTGACGTAAAATGACACACTTCTCGCACTAGAGCCTAAAAAAGGTACGATCTGTACTAAAAATATTTTGTTTAGTACAGATGGTACCTTTTATATTCACCAACACTCCTCGTTAAATAAAATCTACTTTCCACACTTGTATGTAACTATTATTCATTCCCAGGGGGCCGTAGATTTTCCGAAGGCACCAGCGCCGATCGCGAGATCCAGCGCACTCTCATGGAACTCCTCAACCAGATGGACGGCTTCGACTCCCTCGGACAAGTCAAAATCATCATGGCCACCAACCGGCCTGATACCTTAGACCCGGCTCTGCTCAGACCGGGCAGGCTGGACAGGAAGATTGAGATTCCTCTCCCGAATGAACAGGCCAGGTGAGAATAGATAGACAAGCGGACAGATGGACAGCTTTCACACCCTCGGACAGAGCAGACGGAGAGACTCAGACATCATGGCCACCAAGAAAACAGACTGCCTGATATCTTGGGTGTAGTGAAGGTAAGACAGACGGACAGATGTCTTCGACTCTCGGACAGGTGATCATCAAGGATCGGACAAACGCCCGTCATTTCGAAAAAATAACCCTGTTCCGTACAGTAGAGACTTCCTTAACTTATGATGTTAACATGTTTTATAATAATATTTTTTTAATAACACTATTACAAAGTATCTATTTAGTAGATCCGAACTCCTTCTTGTAAGTACCCTTATTGTGAATTTGTGACAAATAAACGACTTAGAATTTTCGATATTGAATTTTGATATATTGAGTATATAATTATTTTCTTCGATTACCGCGATGGTTATTCATGAAATAAAACGAGTTAAACCAATTATATCGCGTATATTAAGTAACGTTGTAACAACGTTTCGAACAATCATGGTGTGTACAAGTATCTAAGAAAGAGCTGGGATCTCCTAAATATATACTTTGTGTTCGTGTTATCAAAAAATATCTTAAAGAAATAAATGAATCTCTTAAATTAATAAAATAAATGTTAACATAATAAGATAAGGAAGTCTTTACTATATGGAACTGGGTTATGTTTTCAAAATGACGGGCGTTTGTCCGATTCTTGGTGATCATCATGGCTACCAACCGGCCTGACACCCTGGACCCGGCTCTGCTCAGGCCGGGCAGGTAAGACAGACAGATGGATGGCTTTGATTCTAAGGCAGGTGAAGTTCAGATCAACATGGGTACAGACAGACGGACTGATATCTCGGTTGTGCAAGCTACATGAGAATAGACAGACGGATAGATGGACAACTTCCGTTTTAGGGAAGGCACCTGATTCCATTTCCTCGAACACACATACGGACTGATATCTCAGGTGAGTGAAGGTCAGACAGACAGAAGTCTTCGACTCTTGGACAGGTGATCATCATGGCCACCAACCGGCCTGACACCCTGGACCCGGCTCTGCTCAGACCGGGCAGGCTGGACAGGAAGATTGAGATTCCTCTGCCGAATGAACAGGCCAGGTGAGAATAGATAGACAGACATTTCAGTCCCTAGTCCGGGCTCAAAGGCTTCCACTCAAAGGAAATCCACTCCCGAATTAACAGCCCAGGTAAGAATAGTTAGACAGACAGACATATGGACAGGTTACACTTCTTTACAGACAGACGGACTGATATATTGGGTGTAGTGAAAGTAAGACAGACGGACAGATGGACAGCTTCCACACCCTCGGAGAGATAGACGGACTGATATTTCAGGTGTCAGATAAGACAGACGGACAGATGAGATCCAGCGCACACTCATGGAACTCCTCAACCAGATGGACGGCTTCGACTCCCTCGGACAAGTCAAGATCATCATGGCCACCAACCGGCCTGATACCTTAGACCCGGCTCTGCTCAGACCGGGCAGGCTGGACAGGAAGATTGAGATTCCTCTCCCGAATGAACAGGCCAGGTGAGAATAGACAGACAGACGGACAGATGGACAGCTTCCACACCCTCGGAGAGACAGACGGACTGATATTTCAGGTGTCAGATAAGACAGACGGATGGGTTTGATTCTCAGGCAGGTGAAGTTCAGATCAACATGGGTACAGACAGACGGACTGATATCTCGGTTGTGGTGCAAGCTACATGAGAATAGACAGACGGATAGATGGACAACTTCCATTTTAGGGAAGGCACCTGATTCCATTTCCTCGAACAGACATACGGACTGATATCTCAGGTGAGTGAAGGTCAGACAGACAGAAGTCTTCGACTCTCGGACAGGTGATCATCATGGCCACCAACCGGCCTGACACCCTGGACCCGGCTCTGCTCAGACCGGGCAGGCTGGACAGGAAGATTGAGATTCCTCTCCCGAATGAACAAGCCAGGTGAGAATAGACAGGCAGACATTTCAGTCCCTAGTCCGGGCTCAAAGGCTTGATAAGGATTCCACTCCTAATTAACAGTCCAGGTAAGAATAGTTAGACAGACAGACATATGGACAGCTTCCCTTTCTTAGGACAGACAGACGGACTGATATATTGGGTGTAGTGAAAGTAAGACAGACGGACAGATGGCTTCGACTCTCGGGCAGGTGAAGATCATTGCCACCGACAGAAAACAGACAGACTGATATCTCGTTTGTGGTGTAAGCTAAGTGAGAATAGATAGACAGACGGACAGATGGACAGCTTTCACACCCTCGGAGAGATAGACGGACTGATATTTCAGGTGTCAGATAAGACAGACGGACAGATGGCTGGCTTTGATTCTCAGGCAGGTGAAGTTCAGATCAACATGGGTACAGACAGACGGACTGATATCTCGGTTGTGGTGCAAGCTAGATGAGGATAGACAGACGGACAGATGGACAACTTCCACACCCTCGGAGAGATAGACGGACTGATATTTCAGGTGTCAGATAAGACAGACGGACAGATGGATGACTTTGATTCTCAGGCAGATGAAGTTCAGATCAACAAGGTTACAGACAGACGGACTGATATCTCGGTTGTGCAAGCTACATGAGAATAGACAGACGGATAGATGGACAACTTCCATTTTAGGGAAGGCACCTGATTCCATTTCCTCGAACAGACATACGGACTGATATCTCAGGTGAGTGAAGGTCAGACAGACAGAAGTCTTTGACTCTCGGACAGGTGATCATCATGGCCACCAACCGGCCTGACACCCTGGACCCGGCTCTGCTCAGGCCGGGCAGGCTGGACAGGAAGATTGAGATTCCTCTCCCGAATGAACAGGCCAAGTGAGAATAGACAGACAGACATTTTAGTCCCTAGTCCGGGCTCAAAGGCTTCATAAGAATTCCACTCCCGAATTAACAGCCCAGGGTGCTTAGCCAAGTTGCCAATCGCTAACGCTTAATCGTCAATCGTAAACGAAAGGCAACTGTCTTTGTCGCACTAATATGAAAGAGTGACAGAGGGAAAACTACGATACGCTACTAAGCGTTAGCGATTGGCAACTTGTCTAAGCATCCAGGTAAGAATAGTTAGACAGACAGACAGACATAATGCACAGCTTTCCTTTCTTAAGACAGACGGACTGATATATTGGGAGTAGTGAAAGTAAAACAGATGGATAGATGACTTCTACTCTTGGGCAGGTGAAGATCATTGCCACCGACAGAAGACAGACAGACTGATATCTCGTTTGTGGTGCAAGCTAAGTGAGAATAGATAGAGGGACAGACAGGTTCCACATCCTCGGAGAGACAGAGGAGTGATATCTAAGGTGTAGTCAAGGTTAGACAGACAGATGGATGGCTTCGGCTCTCGGGCAGGTGAAGATTTTTTTCACAAATCTAATATTATACGATTCTATGTTACATTTTCGGGGCAATTAAATCTGGCCCCTGTACAATTATAATCTTATAATCTACAGTAATTTTGTAGAATTGTACGCTTGTAAAGTTTTGTGGTATAGGGGCCTGTACTAAGGGTGTGACAATGTTCAAATTTCAAGATTATAATTGATAAAAGTTCAACATAGATAGAGCCTTGGAATATTAGGGAAGCAAATGGGGCAGGGCTTTTAAATTAGTTGACGCTCCATAGATAATCAATATTTTTTTCACCACACTGCTCGTAAACACGCTGTTTGTCCTTCAATTTCAGAGCGCAAAACTGTGTTTTAATCTCTAGAGGTTAAAGTATTTTTTTTTATCTCCTGGATAGACTAAAGCTGATTTGTTTATTTTTTGGAAGTTGAGGACTTGCCTTACCTTCTAATTTGTTATGTTTGAGTTTTATTTCGCATGTTTCCTCGCTTTATTAGTGTGGTGAAAAATGTTGTGTTTCACTCGGCAGCAAAGCTTGTTCAACTCTCGTGCCTTAAAACCCTCGCATCGCTCAAGATTCTATTTTATGAACCTAACCGAAATTCTGGAATCTTTCGCTTGCTCGGGTTTCAATATTTGCACGAGAGTTAAACAATCACTGTACTCCCTAGTAAAACAAATAACTATTGTGGGCTTAAAAATTCTTCCGCGTTTTTTAAACCGGAACACGATACTGAACATGGACCTTGTTATTCCAGACTGGAGATCCTAAAGATCCACGCCCAACCGATCGCCAAGCACGGCGAGATGGACTACGAGGCCGTCGTCAAGTTGTCGGACACCTTCAACGGCGCCGATCTGCGTAACGTCTGTACCGAGGCCGGACTCTTCGCCATACGGGCTGAGAGGGAGTATATTATACAGGTGAGAAAATAGGGGTATTTTGACTCATTTCAGGAAAAAAACCCTTCAAAAAGGTATATCTAAAAGGCAATGTTGATATCGCAATTCATGGGCCAAAACGGAGTATATTATACAGGTGAGAAAATAGGGCAGTTTGACTCATTTCAGGAAAAAATCTCTTCAAAAAGTGAGTGATCCCTTCAATTCTATCTGAAAGGTACTGCTGATATCACACTTAATGGGCTGAGAGGGAGTATATTATACAGGTGAGAAAAAGGGGTATTTTGACTATAGATTCTAGGAAAAATAGGTGATAAAACCTCCAAATCCCTTCAAGAAGTCTGTATCATCTGTGATATCATTGATATCATGGGCCAATTGGGAATACCTATATTATACAGGTGAGAAAATGGAGCAGTTTGATTCATTTCAAGAAAAAAATCCCTTCAATAATTAGTGATCCCTTCAATTCCATCTGAAAGGTACTGCTGATATCGCTCTTGATGTCCATGAGGGAGTATATTAGTTCGGTTTGAAATAATACTGCGCAACGTCTGCACGGCGAGATGGACTACGAGGCCATCGTCAAGTTGTCGGACACCTTCAACGGCGCCGATCTGCGCAACGTCTGTACCGAGGCCGGACTCTTCGCCATACGGGCTGAGAGGGAGTATATTATACAGGTGAGAAAATAGGTCATATTGACTCATTTCAGGAAAAAAACCCGTTCAAAAAATACGTTCCAGAAAATCTTCAAATCTCTTCAAGCCTGTCCATCTGTGATACCATTGATATCCTCATGGGCCAATTGGGAGTATATTATACAGGTGAGAAAATAGGGCATATCAGGAAGAATAGGAGAAAATCCCTTTAAAAAGTAAGTGATCCCTTCGTTATACGGGCTGAGAGGGAGTATATTATACAGGTGAGAAAATAGGGGTATTTTGACTAATTTCAGGAAAAAAACCCGTTCAAAAAATACGTTCCAGAAAATCTTCAAATCTCTTCAAGCCTGTCCATCTGTGATACCATTGATATCCTCATGGGCCAATTGGGAGTATATTATACAGGTAATAAAATAGGGCATATCAGGACCAATAGGAGAAAATCCCTTTAAAAAGTAAGTGATCCCTTCGTTATACGGGCTGAGAGGGAGTATATGGGTGAGGAGGTGAGAAAAATGGGGTATTACGACTCATTTCAGAAAAAAATCCCTTCAGAAAATACTATTTGCAAGGCACTGCTGATATCACATTTAATGGGCTGAGAGGGAGTATATTATACTGGTGAGAAAATGGGGTATTTTGACTATAGATTCTAGGAAAAAAAGGTGATAAAATCTTCAAATCCCTTCAAGAAGTCTGTACAATCTGTAATATTATTGATATCATGGGCCAATTGGGAGTACCTATATTATACAGGTGAGAAAATGGAGCAGTTCGATTCATTTCAAGAAAAAAATCCCTTCAATAATTAGTGATCCCTTCAATTCCATCTGAAAGGTACTGCTGATATCGCTCTTGATGTCCATGAGGGAGTATATTAGTTCGGTTTGAAATAATACTGCGCAACGTCTGCACGGCGAGATGGACTACGAGGCCGTCGTCAAGTTGTCGGACACCTTCAACGGCGCCGATCTGCGCAACGTCTGTACCGAGGCCGGACTCTTCGCTATACGGGCTGAGAGGGAGTATATTATACAGGTGAGAAAATAGGGCAGTTTGACTCATTTCAGGAGAAAATCCCTTTAAAAAAGTATATCTAAAAGGCAACGTTGATATCACACTTAATGGGCAGAGAGGGAGTATATTATACAGGTGAGAAAAAGGGGTATTTTGACTATAGATTCTAGGAAAAATAGGTGATAAAACCTCCAAATCCCTTCAAGAAGTCTGTATCATCTGTGATATCATTGATATCATGGGCCAATTGGGAATACCTATATTATACAGGTGAGAAAATGGAGCAGTTTGATTCATTTCAAGAAAAAAATCCCTTCAATAATTAGTGATCCCTTCAATTCCATCTGAAAGGTACTGCTGATATCGCTCTTGATGTCCATGAGGGAGTATATTAGTTCGGTTTGAAATATACTGCGCCTATCGCCAAGCACGGTGAGATGGACTACGAGGCCGTCGTCAAGTTGTCGGACACCTTCAACGGCGCCGACCTTCGTAACGTCTGTACCGAGGCCGGACTGTTCGCTATACGGGCTGAGAGGGAGTATATTATACAGGTGAGAAAATGGGGCAGTTTGACTCATTTCAGGAAAAAATCCCTTTAAAAAAGTATATCTGGCAACGTTGATATCGCAATTCATGGGCCAAGACGGAGTATATTATACAGGTGAGAAAAATGGGATATTAGGACTCATTTCAGGAAAAAATCCCTTCAAAAAATACTTTCTGAAAAGCACTGCTGATATCATATTTAATGGGCTGAGAGGGAGTATATTATACAGGTGAGAAAATAGGGGTATTACGACTCATTCCAGGAAAAAAACCCTTCAAAAATACTATCTGTAAGGTACTGCTGATATCACACTTAATGGGGAGAGGGAGTATATTATACAGGTGAGAAAATAGGTCATTTTGACTCATTTTAGGAGAAAATCCCTTCAAAAATACTATCTGTAAGGTACTGCTGATATCATACTTAATGGGCTGAGAGGGAGTATATTATACAGGTGAGAAAATAGGGGTATTAGGACTCCTTTCAGGAAAAAATCCCTTCAGAAAATACTATTTGCAAGGCACTGCTGA